>CM062629.1:37400562-37465562 GCA_025617555.3 Puccinia polysora
CAAAGAGTTTTTTTTTTTTTAGAAACATGCATCTAATAACTAGTGCCTGTTTATATTGATAGAACAGTGATAGTATACATGATAAATAAATTCCTGATCATTTTACACAAAAATTTAGTTAAAAAAAAATCAAGTTGACATCAGGAAATGTTTTTAGAAATACATAGATAAGCATAGAAGTTGGTGAATATTTTTTTTGGAGATAGAACTGAATATGAGACTTGGATCACAGTATGATGGAGAACAGGTTGGATGTTGTGGTGATTGATTTATCAATGAATCTTATTTTGCTATTCTTAGCTCCTCCTGAAATTAATGACCGTTTTTTATATTTTGGTGGTAAGTGTGTGAAAGGTTCAATCCAAGGGTGGCCAATACTGTGATATACTTGGGTAAAGATAAAGAATCATACAATAGAGACAAGAGACAAGACTTATGGTTGGATGGAGAGGGGAAATACTCTAAAGAAATGAAGGAGACTTGGGGAGATCCAACAAATGAAACAGGTAGAAGAATAGATTAGATTTTTTCTTGTGCTTAGAGCAAGATGAAACTAGACAGGATTTCACATGAAAACAGGGAATCTCTGCTTGTTGTCACATGCTGTGTATTCAATTGGACTCATAGACTGCATGAGATAGGTAAAGTATCTAAATAAAATAAAATGATTCAATCATACAGAAAGGTGAATGAAGTATCTGTATGATAAAGCAGCATTGAGAGGATTTTTTTGTTTTTGTTTTTTTGTTTTGAAAAATTTTGCAGGATCATTTAAGTAAATCACATCATTGAACACATACATATGTATGTATAAGAAAAAAAATGAGACCTTGATTTTTTCATTATGGAGTAAAAGAAAATTTCTTTCCAATTTGATAATTTTGAAGAGCTGAAATAGTCCCTGTTCTAAGCATTTTTTAAATCCTGAAATGGGAATAGCTATTTGTTTTCCATTAATGAAGAAATAGGAAGAAGAAGAAATATCCCAAAATGAGCAAATATCAAAGAGGGAGAAACCAAAATTAGAAAATAAATTCAAAATTCATATCAATCTCACATTAAGAAGATAAACTGAGCAACATTGTCTTATCCAGTTAATACCCCGTATTCTCTGCATCTTGGTTGGATCACAGTTATATGATATGATTCCATGATTGTTTTGCACCACAGGTGCCTTTTGACCTTGATTGAAAATTAATTGTAAAAATTTTCACCAGAAGAGAAAAGTAAGCTTGGACTCATTTAAGATGATTCATTAAATGATCCTGATCATTATATGAGTGAGATTTTATTATGACCAACCAAGGTAACGTCTTAAGGTTTAGGGATCTTTTGGTAAGGCTGGTTGTCCCACAAAGAAGAATCCTAAAGGAAAATCAGATGGGCATGGTACTAGCGGGTCACCCAAAAGCATTCACAGATAGCTTAGATTGACCAAGATGATGGTCAACCTTTTTAAGAAAACCAGGTGCACCATTTTTTAATATTGGTAGTTATCAGGATCACCTTTGATTTAATTTCTACTTTCTGTACAAGTTAGTCAATTCTGGTAATGCATGGTATGGTAGCCTTAAATTTTGGATGTAATTCAAGATGGATGCGGTGATGGATAAAATATCTTGAGTTGATAGGAACCAAGCCATTGTTCTTAAAAAAAATTTCCTTTCTGGTTTGATTGCTAGTTCAATTAATTGGCACCTACATTGGTTGTTATGATTCAGGGTGTGTGTATGAAATTGTGGGGTTTGAGCTGGAGGCTTCTGCACAGCAGCTCATAACCTTTTGTATGCTCACAAAACTCCAATCTGCAAGCCTGTGAACAGGGACAAGGGAAGGGCTCAATTGTCATGGAACTCAAACTTGAAGAGGTCTTGCCCTGGGGTGGTGTTAAAAGCAGCCCTTACTTTCTATATGTATTTGTTGTTCTACCCACTTCTATTTGAGGCTGGGTTCATTTGTGTCAGCAACAGTGATACAGTCTTGATTCTTCATATGTACATACATCAAAAGGTGGAGATCTGTTAAAATGTGTGATTAGTTAACCTAGAAGCGCTTCTTGATTGGCTTGATGAGAGCAGTGCTTTGGGACTCCAAGCAGGGAGATTGATGTCAGATTCCAACAACAAATGCTTTGGTCTGTTGAGCAGCACTTGCCAAAAGCAAATGTCCCAACAGGAAGCCTGACTACTGGGTAAGCCTGCCATAGCCTTGAGGCTACCATATTGATAATTATGAACCAAAGCACAAATCCATCTGTCTGGGCATCATACCCACTACTCAAATCAGCAAGCTCACCCAAGTGACATCATAACCTGTTTGTGGTGGACGCAATCAAGCCTAAATGGGTCACACTGAGTCAACCTTGTAAAATCTTACAGTGTCCAATGAAAATAATATAAAGTGGTTATTGTAGTAAATATCTTACTGCAATGGATCAATCCCTCTCAGAATGAGATTATTTATATACATACATACAGGGAGGGAGGGGGGGAAGTAAGTCTTGCCACCAATTGACCAAAATCACTGGTTTGATTTTTTAGACAGACTTTCAAGCCCAAACTTTTTGATTCCCAAAAAAAAAAAAAAGAAAAAAAAAAGAAAAGAAAAAAAAGAAAAGAAAAGAAAGAAAAAAAAGAAAGAAAAAAAAAGCAAAAAAGAAAAGAAAAGAAAAGAAAAGAAAGAAAAGAAAAAAAAAAAAGAAAAAAAAAAAAAGAAAAAGAAAAAAAAAAAAAAGAAAAAAAAAAGAGAGAGAGAGAGAAGAGAAAAAAAAATAAGACAAGTGATTGATTTTGAATAAAAAGATGATGATGAGTTGTTAATTTGAGAATCCAATCTTGAATGAAGGTGTCAAACTTGATGGATGGAATCAATCAATCCAGCCATCAATTTTTTTTTTTTTTTTTTAATTGTTTTTTTTTTCTTTTTTTATTGTTTTTTTCCTTTTCTTTTTTCTTTTTTCTTTTTCTTTTTCTTTTTTTTTTTTTTTTTTTTTGCAAGATAGTCCAGAAAAGGTAATCCAGAAAAAAAAAAAAAAAAAAAAAAAAACTCAGAATGAATGTTCCAGAGAGAGAGAGAGAGAGAGAGAGAGAGAGAGAGAGAGAGAGAGAGAGAAATGAAACCATTGTTTTGTAGTTAGAGTTTTTTTGTTAGAGGTTTTTTTTTTTTTTTTTGTTAATAGGTTTGATCTTAAGCAAGAATCACGATCACAATTTATTTATTTATTTTTTTGAAAAAAAAAAAAAGAAGAAGAAGAAGAAGAAGAAAAAAAAAAAAAAACTACTACTACTACTACTACTACTACTGGTGAACTCTCATCGTTCGATTGATGGGAAAATCGAATCAGACTGACGTTGATCTGATGGAGATCTTGAATGATGAAATTCAAGATGGTGGGTATCTGAGAGCTCAAAAAGAAAATTCGAGCAAGAAACCTCTCCGATTCTTAATTCGAGTCTCACACTTTGATTTGATTTAATCATTTGCCCCTCCCCTTCCCCCCTTCCCTTCCCCTTGCCCTTTAGAGATTCCTCCAGACCTTTTTCAAACCTTTCTTTCTTTCTTTCTCTCTTTCTTTCTTTCTTTCTTTCTTTCTTTCTTTCTTTCTTTGGCTCTGCGTTAAGCCGCGCCACCAACCCTGCCGCTAGGGCAACAGGAGGCCCTGACCGCCGGGTACGAGGAGTACCTACGGTAGCAAGCCATGCAACGAGCCTGGTCACGAGTGAGCCCGGCCGATGGCTGGCTACGATCCCGACAAGCCAGTCGACCTCCGGGGGCAGGATAACCAAACACACCCATGTATGTATGTACACATATCTCGTCGTTCTCATTCTTTTCTCTTCGTTTCTCAGTCTCTCTCATTCTTATGACCAAGCACCTACAACAACAACAATAACAACAAAAAAAAAAAAAAAAAAAAAAAAAAGAACAGTATCAGACGTTGTACGCAGCATACCTTCTAGTCCTTAGGTGGCTTTCCCATCGCTGAGCACCCAAATCACTGGCCTGCTGAGCTCATCCCAGTTCTTACAGATGATGGTACATACATTCTAAGACGACGAGCTAGAGCGGAGACAACGAGCTGATGACGCGGAGAGAATCGTTAAGATAAGAATCGAGGAAGGATGTTCATCTATAACGAGGAAACAGACAGAGACTTGGATCTAACGGGGCTGAGTGAGGACCCAACGAGAGAGAGAGAGAGAGAGAGTGAGTGAGAGGGAGTGCAACAATTAACGACCACATGGTCAATCATGAGACCCTGCTCGTGTTCAACTGACTCAGAAACGCATGTCTACAGGACGACTTAAACTAAAAACAACACGTCCATCATGACGATCATCTATGTAACCAAAGAAAAAACCAAAAGAAAAAAGAAAAAAAAAAAAAAAACTAAGTGCGGGAACGATCGATTGATTTGAGACTGGAGGATACGAGGTTTGTTTTCACTGAATGACGACAGGAGGAAATCACTCCAGAAAGGCTTCCTTGCGGAAGGAGATGGTCTAATGTTTTGATGGGAGAGGGTGGTTAACCTTCTTCAGGCTGATGAGGATCGAGTTGCCGACTTTCTTCGATTTGATTCTCATAGATCTGAAACTTGATCTCATCCCAGTAGTCCAACTCCGAAGTGGGTACGACCAAGTACCTCGAGGCGACCATGCCGATCAGAGCTAGGATTCCAGTCCATCGAAACAACCAGATCACCTTGATCGGCCAGGTGACCGTCGTGATAGGATCTCCTACTTCTAGACCCCCTGATCGATCCAAGTAGCCGGTGAGTGCAGCTTGGACGATCGACGAGACCCAGCCGGAAGGATCCTCGTCGTTCCTCGTTTTTAACCCAAGCCGGGTGGTGATCAACTGGGCAATATTGATCATACATGCTGTGATGATCGTAATCTGGATAGAGGACGACCGATCCACAATTTTCGGATTTGGGTTTTTATTTGTTTTATTGTAGGAAAAGACCCTGCCGATCAGTATGTTTCGATCGGCGTCAAAATACGAGACCCTTCTTTCTGTGTGCGTGTGCGGGTGCGTGTTTTTAGGGAGATGCAATCAAAGGTTTTGATTGACTGACCAGAAAATGAGGTAAGACGGAGGCCAGACTAAAGATGGCCAAGAAAGTACCACCTCTAACCGTAGCGTATCGACGAGATCGTAGAAGGGATAATACGGGACGATCGGGATCGAGACGGGTGTGGGTAGTGATAGGATGGTTAGGGGCGACGAGAGGGCTTTGTTCGGATGATCTAGGATCACGCTGAGATACTAGTCGGACGCCTGAGCTCGAAGGGACTGGCGAAGGGATGATCCTACGGTTGGTCTCGAGCTGAACCATGGTCGTCTCCTCGATCGATCGCGTGTATTCCATGACGAGTGAGATCGGTACCCATTGTGCTACCTTATGTGATTCGATAGGGGAAGAGGAGGAGAGGAAGAAGACCAACATCAAACGAAAAGGTTTAACTTGGAGCTACTCGCGAGTTCATGAAGAGTGATGAGGAAAAAATTTAAGGTCTCCAACGAGTTGGTAGATCTTCTCGAAGAAGACTAGCTCGAATATGAAGGAGCGTAGAGGCAAGCCAACTTGAAGGGGTGTGGTGAGGTTAGATGAGTGAATACCGATACGATACGATTGGGTGAGCATATCAAAAGAAAGAAAGAAAAAAAAAAAAAAAAAAAAAAGAGAGAGAGAGAGAGAGAGAGAGAGAGAGAGAGAGAGAGAGAGAGAGAGAGAGAGAGAAGAAGAAGGAAGGAAGGACCGATAGAGAGAGGAGGCCTACCGCCCAGCAGAGGCCAAGTGAAGAGATCATCCAACTCGCACCGCGGCCAGTTTGGATACTGAAGGTAGAGGCCATGAGGATCGCATAAGCCAAGAGGCTAAAGGACCACAAGTTTCTTGGGGTGATATACGAGATCGTCCTTCGAACCTGATCCCATCGATGACCACGACGAGTGATGATATAGTCGGTCGTTGCGACTAAAGCCAGGGATGGTATTAACCAAGCGGACATCACGGATACGATACTAAAGTTGAGCATGGCCTTGGTAGCTTGATGCTCGGCGTATGAGATCGAAGCTTGAGTCAATGGATGATGACTGGCATGATTCGAATGGGTGAGTTCGAATAAGGTCAGACGAGAGACGAGAGGTTTAGCGTGATAGAGGATGGTGAACCAAGCCGATGAACTGAAGATTTCGACGAGACAGACCCTCTGGATCGGGATCGGTAGATCTTGGATGGTTTTCTTGAGGAGTTGAAACTGTCGTCTGATATTAGGTACTTGGAACGATGGATCGTTGGAGGATCGATTGGGATCGATGAATGCGGGTCGTTGGATCTCATGAGAGCAGGTGATGAGGGAGGAGATTAGTAAGATGGGGATGGTGATGGCGATCAAGCTTGGGATTGGATCGACGGGATGAGGATCTTGGGAGGTAGGATGGGAGAGGAGGTAGGAGAGGAGGAAGAAGATGATGAGATGGGCGGATTGGATGAAACGATTAGACCAGATGTTGACGATCAGTTGGTTATCGGCCGAGATTTGATCCAAGATTAATGATCTCGAGGATTGGATGAGAACGTTGAGGGAGAAGGTGAGAGAGTAGAGGGAGAGGATTCCGATGGAGATGGAGGATGATTGAATGTAAGCCTGACGGTTGGGATCCCAATCGGGGGGATCGAGACCGAGGAGGTAGATGAGAGCGGTGGCTAGAGGTTGACAGAAGGAGATGGAGAGTAAGGAGCAGGAGATGAAGAGGCTCGAGGAGGCGATCCAAGTCGATCTTCGATGGGGTTGAGAGAGTTGTAGGTCGGATCGAGTACCGACGAAGGGGGGTACGAGTAAGGCGGCGGAGGGGAAGGCGAGCCAAAGGATGAACCTGGAGAGGTTGGATGGACCGAGCCTGATGAGGAAGGGGATGAGGTAGAAGGTAGAGATGATGGAGACGAGCTGAGAGCCGAGTAGGACGATGGTGAGAGGGATCAACCTGGAGAGGGAGCGATCGGGGTCGTTAGTGAGTTCACGATCGAGTAGAAGCAGATGTTGAGACAGTTGATGGTGGTGATGATGATGATGATGATGATGATGTTGTTGTTGTTGTTGATGGTATGCTTGTTGTTGTTGTTGTTGATGGTATGCTTGTTGTTGTTGTTGTTGATGGTATGCTTGTTGTTGTTGTTGTTGTTGTTGTTGTTGTTGTTGTTGTTGTTGTTGCTGTTCTGAGGAGGATGTGTTGTTGTTGTGGTGGTGGTGGTGGTGGTGGTGGTTGTTGAGTACGTTATGAGTCAATGAGTTGATGACTTGATTGAGGGTCGATTGAGATTTAGAATGGTTTGAGTGGATTGGATGATGATGGCTCATGAGTTGGTACATGGTCTCGTAGGATGGAAATCGAGTGATCTCATGAGTCGATCTACTAATCTTAAACTGAGCTTCATCAGTCGTCCTCAACCTATTTTCTTCTTCTTCTTCTTCTTCTTCTTCTTCTCCCTCCTCCTCCTCCTCCTCCAGTCGTCCTCTTGCGTTCGAATTCGATCTTATCCTACTAATCATCGTCATCCTCGTCCTCGTCAGAGTACTACTGAGTCTCTCTCTCTCTTCTTTTGACTGGTGAATTCGATTCTAATCCTCTTTTTCTTTTTTTTTTCCATCCTCAATCTCTAGCTGAATCCAATCGATGACTTAAATTCATTGACTCGCAGGTGAAGAATCCCCCGGGGGTACGGTCTCACATCATTCAATCCAGTTCAACACTCGATTTTCGGTATCAACGAATAAGGATCGATTTGACAAGTCACAATTAGTTACAGGAATAACGCACCATCACTCACTTTCACAATCAAGCTATGAGTTGGAAAGTTGGGAATAAATCAGGATTTCACGATCTCTGGTTGGCATAGATCTCGAGTACCACCCACCATCCTAAACCGATTCATCGCAAGAATCAGTCCTCATGCTTTGGTTTTCTTCTTCTCCAGGGCCAGGGAGAGAATCGAGTAAGGACGTATTGAACCCATAGGCTGCTGTATCCTGGCTACGTGAATCATCACGATCCATATTAGATCACCCCCTTTTTTTTTAAGGTAGCAATGGTGCAAGTTTGAAAAGAAAGACAGATTCTTCGCTTGATTCTTGGCAGCTATTTCACTACCAGCACATTCCATAGTCATTCTTCCAGTTGATCTGTTAGAAGCCAGTGATCATTCATTCAGATTGGAATTTGTTTCCAGAACCACCAGGTTCCATCGATCAAGAATTAAGACGGTTCAGAAGGATTTCATACATTCATCATCTGATCAAAAAATTGGGGTTCTGTCTACGGTTCAGAAGAGAACGTCTTTGTGTTAAGGTCTGATCGATTTATAATCACATTCTCTTCTTCCTCAACGATCCAGTACCCGTTCTTCCCTCTTAACTCCACTGATCGATCAACTCATCGAAGATCCAGAACAACTTCTTGAACCCTTGATCCACAATTCTAAAATTTGATAGGGATTAGGGTTCTTAATGTTTCAGTTGTGAGAACTCTTTGATCTGTGATTCCAGCATCAATTCAACCATAAAAATTGAATCAAAGATCCCATGGGTAATGTGATTCTGCAGGCTGAAGGAGTGATCAAATCATTCCAAACAACTTCCTTAACTCAGAAGGTAAAAGATATTCCTCAGCTTCTTCCATCTTGTTTTCTGAATGATGATGATCCTCAAGTTGAACCTTGGCCAAGGCAGCCTCTTGGAAATCTGTATAAGAAATAGAAAAAAAAAAAAAAAAAAAACAAAAAAAGTATGACATGCTCCCTGACCCATCTCCAACACCATTCCTGGATGGAATCCATAACACCATAGAACGGCTCAAGCCTTCAATCAACTTTGATGATGACAACTACAGGATAATCTTTCTGTCTCGGGCTTTGGGTATTGATCAACACAATATGGCTCTTGAACAGGAAACCATCCCAGTGAAAAGTTGGATCATCAGGATGACAAGATCCTAGCAAGTTTGAAGAATGATTCATGGCAGTAAACCTACTCTTTCCTGGTTGTTCTTTTGAATCTGGAAACCAACCCAGTTGACGGCTGTAATGATGAAAAAGAACATAGTTCAGAGGTTCATACAATCAGTTCAGTTTTCTAATCCTCCTCAAGGAACCATCTGAGTGCCTGATCATGAAATCTTCATGTATCAATCAAGAGGGATCATCACCTGTGGGTAATAAAGAGCCATACCATACCTTCTAGCCATGTTTCAGCTATTTGGTCTCCTCTGGGTAGGTTGTTAACTCTTTGATCCATATTTTGTGAAGGTGGATCAGCAAGCCTGATGGCTTGATGTGGTGTTGAATATGATGGTGATGGTTACCAAGTGGTTACCATGAAGAAGGTAAATTGGAATGTGATTTGTTTAGTAAACTTGAAACCACAAAGTATGGGTAGGAGGATGTTCTTCTAGGTGTTGAATTTAGGAAGTGACTCTTTTTTTTTTTTCTTCTCAATTTACATCTTCTAAAATCCTTGTGAAAGTGATGAGTGGAAATGAACTCAAGTGTGTTGATTTAATCTGGTTTGAGTGAGAATCATTTCAAATCAAAGTGGGATTCAAGGGGGGTTTTATACAAATTTTCACCATTCAAAAATAAAAGTTTGGACTAAGCAAGCAATTAGTGTTCATGAAATGTGTTGGAAACGTACTGTGTTACATCTGCTGTCCTTTTTACATGTGTTGTCATTTTGGAATGTGTTTTCCTTCTTAGATTTGTTTTCCTTGTTACATTTGTGAGCCCTGTATGTGTGTGGTAGTTCAAAAGGAAACCTATGTAGATACAAAGAGGCATTTGAAAAGTATGAAAGAAAATAAACACAAACCTTACAGATTCAAATACATGAGACAAAACTTGTATATATACCAAGATTCATTTTAAAAGGATAAAACCTTAAATATGTACAAACATCAGTTTTTTTGTTAATTTTTTTTTTTTTAAAAAAAAAAAGCAGACTGAAATAAAAAAAGTGGACAGAAAAAGAAAACAAAAAGTTCACTGAAAACAAACAAAAACTGAATGAAAAAAATAGGGT
The DNA here is from genome assembly GCA_025617555.3 of Puccinia polysora. Classification (NCBI taxonomy): domain Eukaryota; kingdom Fungi; phylum Basidiomycota; class Pucciniomycetes; order Pucciniales; family Pucciniaceae; genus Puccinia; species Puccinia polysora. The sequence goes on from CM062629.1 coordinate 37,410,642, forward strand.
GTAACAGAGTTAGCAAACCAGTGATTAGAAGCCCACCATTGTTGATGGTGGGTCTCTGAAATACACATACCCCCTAACTGGTGTATTTTGAAATGGCATGTTTCATGTAAATGGCAGATTTCAAACATCAAATCCACCATTTATGCACCATCATCCATCCACCATCCATTGCATCCAAAACACCCATCCACACCTCCACCTCAGCAAATCCATACCAGGCACATCTCCATTGCTTCACACACATCTCATCTCTGTTGCTTCACATCTCCATTCCTTCACACACATCCAATCATAATCTCATCACCTCACATCAAATCACCTTCTTTCTCAACATGTCCAATCAAACTTCCTGGTAGCAATTTAAAGATTCAAAAAAGCTGACTGAGAATTTTTTATGATTTGAATCTGATTCAGAATCCTGATTTGGAATCTACTTGGTTTTTAGCTTTGAATTTTCTATTGGAAAATCAATACATGGTTTCAAGAAGATACACTCCTCAAAACCCTATGTATGAAACCCAAAAGCTTCATCTCCTCCCTGACTTAAGCTTCCAGAAAATCTTCCAAACTTTATTTCCTTCATTCATGAATCTTTTGGAGATGATTGAAGACCACCAGATCTTAAAGAACAATTCTTGAAATCCTCAATTCAATCCAGCTATCCAACTGGCTGTTTCTCTTTGTAGATTGGTATCAAATGGAAATGGAGCAGCTATTCATCAATTTGAAAATCTATTCTCAGTTGGTTATGGAACCATTGACTTATACACCAAAATAGTCATGATTTCTATCCTATCTTTCCATTTCTCAGTCCTGTGTTGGCCAACCAAAGAATAACTCAAGTAGATATCTCAAGTAACAGAGACTGAAGGCTTTCCTGGTTTCATTGGTTTTGTTGATGGAACCACCATCCCCTTGAGTCAAAAAAAAAAACTAAGCTAGATGGCAACCACTACTTTGATTGGAAAAAGAGCCAATTGATTCATCTCTTTTCCAAAGCCTTTGATAACAAACTGACAAAAAAAGTGTTATATGATTTTATAGATTCTCTGGGGCACTACAAACTTTTTTTGATAACATCAAGAAGTTCATATCACTTCATGCTTGCCTTCCAAGTTCTTGTCATGATTCATATGTTTTGAATTGGATGTGGATTTCCCAACAATCAGAGAGCCACTTTGAACAAGATCAATAACTTCTGGCCAATTCATCCTATGCTAGTGGGAATTATCTGGTTCCAGCATACCACAATTTTTCATCCCATGATCAAGCTAAAACTGATTTGAACTATCATCTTGGCCAATCACAACTTTGGATTGAGCATGCCATAGGAGTCCTGAAAGGAAGATGGGCCAGCTTAAGGGACATGAAAAACCAGCTTCAAAATTCAAAAGAAATGAAGTTCCTCATCAACTGGATTATCACTTTCCTAATCCTTCAAAACCTTCTTACCAACATCAAAGATGAATTGGAAGAAATATTTGAAGAAAATATTCCCAATCCTCCTCAATTGGTCACAGTCTCACCTTGAACCTCATCTTCTGCATTGAGAGAGTGGATTCTACCTCTCACACTGGCTCACTTTGATGAGTAACATGTGGTTCTTAAATAGGTAAAACATAATGTAACAGTAACATTGTTTTTCTTTTTTTTTGTTGTTCAAACAAGAATCCTAGGCTGACTTGGTTTTTTTTTTTTGGTGTACTTGGACAAAAAACAAAAAAAAAACCCTCCACCACATACCTAACCACTCACCAAACCACCCGCCTCTTCCCACTCACTCACCAGTCCACTCCAGCCTCCTCCTCACCAAACCAACCAGTCCACTCCTTCCTCCTCCTCACCCACCACCTCTGCCTCAGAGTCCCCCCCCAGTCATTGTCCTCCTGCTTCAGCTCCCGATTGATCCATTGATTTTTGTAAGAACCCCTCCTCCTCTTCCTCCCTTTGAGCAATTGATCTGTTGCTAATCATTTGATAAATTGAATCCTACCCTCCTCTTCCTCCTTTAGACATTACCCCTCCCTCATTGCTCAATCACACCTCAGCACCCCAGGTAAGCTCCCCCCCTTCCTACTCATACTCATCTTCCCCAAAAAAGCAAGCAAATGATTGATTTTTTGCTTGCAGTACAATCCACCAATGATTTCCCCCCTCCTTCCCCTCCTCCTCCTTGAAGATTAAAAAAAGGGATTGACCATGTGCTTTTTTTTTGGGGGGGGGAAGATTGACCATTATCTTCTTTTATTCTATGTTTGTTGATAATCTACCTTGATTATAACTGACTAATATTTTTTTTTTGGTTCCATGCAATGCAACACATTGTTCAACTCCTTTCTCCTTCTACAACCACTGTTTCTCTTGACTTCTGATTCTTCTCCCACTAAACTCAAAAAGTTACACAATGACTTGAATCCTTTCTTGATCCTCACCCCGATTGAACTATTTGAATTTGAGTGAATAAAATGGGAGTAAATGATTTGATAATCATACAGAGAGGTAGCAAGAATAGAGCGCTTCAGCAAAAGAGGGCTCAAATGTGAGATTTCCAAATCTCTTAGGAAGTGGCAGATGGGGGGGATTGATGAAAAGGTTGTGTGGTCTGAGTGAAAAATATGAACCTTGGATCTGTATCCTACCATCATTGCCAAAAAAAAAAAAAAAAAAAAACACTCAAAAACCCACCCCTGAAGAGTTTGAACAAGCCAAACAGAAGATCAAAAAGTTCTGTTTCTTCTCCTCTGGAAAATTATTTTTTTTTCATTAACAACCTGATCATGAGTCTGTTGTTTTAATAATCAAATTTTTCCTTTTGAATAAAATATATGAGAAACAGAAGAAGGAAATCAAATCCTTCACTAATCTCCTTCACCAATCCAAAAGATTTTTAAATCCTGTTGGTCCATCAAGATCTTGGGGTGGAAAAATGGGGGAAATTGGATTTCAAAAATTGATTCACGCTTCTGAACGATTTGTAGAATATTTGAAGAAAGTGGCTATTCAATATTCCCCTCAAGAGTACACTCTCCTCAACCTTAAGTCAGAAAAAGTCTCTCTAATTTTAGGCCAAATGTTCCAAAAATTAGCCAGACTGGTATATGATTTCAACCATCAAACTATGTTGGAAAACAATATCCCCTATTTCTCTTCATTGGAATTTGGATCCTTGCTCATTCCTTTTGACTGTGCCACCCACATCACCTTCACTTCAAATCACTTCTACAATTCTTACCACATTGAAAAATGCAACATCTCTTCCTATTCCTTTTTAATGGTGGTTCCAACCAAAAAATTCAAATGGACAAATTTTTGAAGATTAGGACAGATATCTAGTATCTCATGGCCAATTTGTATTTCCTGGATTGGGTTCTGGAATCAATTTCAAACACAAAGGTATTGTCAAAATGGTTTTGGAAGCAAATGAGTACAAGCACTGTCATTTTCCTGCTCTGGAGACTGCCACTCACATAAGAATGGCCATGTCTATGAAAATCAACAAACCAACTCAGAACACCTGCAGGTACTTGAACAATGGAAAAATATACTCCAGAAAAAAAAAAAAAAGGAAAAAATAAAAAAAACTTGTTGATTGGTGGGGTTAAAAATAATCTCAAACATTCTTGTATTTGAATTTTTTTTTTTTTTTTTTGTTTATGTTTTTCAAATTTTATATCAAATTAAATATAATTACAAGCCAAGCAATCAACTAATTTTCTTTATTTCTTCCACTGATCTACTACTACCAATAAACACCATGGATACTGATAAACTATCTTGTTTTTCCATTGCTAGTTGTTCACTCTCCTTTTCAAGTTGCTCTTCCCCTCAGTCCTTCTCCTTTTCACCTGTTTCAATTCCCACTTGGCATCCAAATTCTTTCAATGAGCCAAACTCTTGGCTTTCTGATTTTTAAAATAAATAGCCAGTTGAGAATCCCACCATTGCTTTTAAAATTCAAGTTTTTCCAATTAAATTTTTTAATTCTACTGTTTTTTTTTTTTTTTTTTTTTTTTTTTTTTTTTTTTTTTTTTTTTGTGGGAATATCAATGAGCTTGATTTCAAAATCAAGGAGATTTCATCAATCAAATAACTTGAATCTTGCTTCTCCATGACCTTTTCAAAGCCAGAAAAATTTGAAGTGTTTCTACCATTTTGACATCTATTGGGGTTAATTTTGATAGAATTGGAGTTCTTTTGCTTCCCCTTTTCAGAGTAAGTTTGTGTAGGAAAATTTTCACTCTCATTTAAAGGTGATGTGGGAGGCCCCATTGGCTTGAGTTTTTGGCCGTTCATAAAAGGATAAGCCTTTTTTTTTACCATTTAAATCAGTCAGGATTAACCATAAAGAAAAGAAAAGTAATCTCTTCCTTACTTGAACAGATGTTAATTGTAATGGAGATGGTGGAATAAATTACTCCTCATCAACAAAGTTGTCAAGTTCTTCCACCCCAGGAAGAGAGAAATCCAAAGAAGTAAGTGAGGGGTCCAAGGAAGGTTTTTTTGGGCTGGTAAATTCTGATGTGGACATGATTAAAGGTGGTTGAGCTGTAATATCATCCTCAACATCAGATTGGGGCCCCTCCAAGGTTTCATCAGCTTCATAGTTTCTTAGCTGAGCATCTACACCCAAGTTCTCAGCATTAATGGAACCGGATTGTTGGGCACCAAAATCAGCTAAGGGGACAATGTTTGGCTTATTTCAAAATATTTCATCTATTTGAATATAAAAAGGAAAAATGGAGTCCAACTTATCAACCACCAAGTTGATTCCCTTGGCTTTATTTGAGTTGGTGATACAAAAGCCAGTGGAGATTGACATTGAGTGGGCCTTTTTGTACTTGGATTGATAGTTCTTGAATTTCTCCCTTATCTGTTTGGATGAAAGATCCAGCCTAACTTTTTTTTATTCTTGAGTTCATTTTCCATCAGGAGGTAACCATTAACCTCAGAGGATGGAGGTTGGCCAACTTGTGTTTCATTGTTGGATCCAAAGCAAGTGTCATAGTTGGAGAGGATTTTTAGCCAGTTTACCAGGATAATGCAATCAGCTCTCTTGAGCTAACTTGAGCCTTTGGAAGCTGATGGAGGAAGATTTTTTGATGTATATTTCCTTGGGGATATTTTCTTGGCGGAATTGGATTGTTGTGTGGACTTGAAAGGGGGGTTTTTCTGAGGGGCCATTTTAAAAGAGTAAGAGGGATGAAGGGATGAAGTGATTAGAGTGATAAAGCAAAGAGAGTTAGGAAGTGATGAGAGAAATAAAGTGATGAGATCAATGAAGTATTAAGGGGATGATAGATGAAGCAATGAGGATAGAAAGGAATCAGATTGTTCCAATGAGGTCAGAGGTGGAAGGAGGTGAGGTTGAAACCAGGGGTGTATCAGGTGGACGGATTTGTGGTTGAGCCACTGAAAGCCTTTAAATAATTTATCTGAAAAAACTCATTTATTTGCGGATAACTCTGACACATCCAATGTGAAATAAGTGGGGTTTTTTGATTTTTAATGGCAGGTTTGAAATGAAGGATTTGTGTTGAAACTTACCATTAAAAATGGTGGATTCAGGTTGAAACCTGCCATTAAAAAATGGTGGGTTTGGTTAACTCTTATACTTCCTAATAAAATAAAAGCAGACTGAAAAAAAAAAAAAACTTAAAAGTGTACTGAGCTGGATGAAAGAGGTGCACATAATACAAGGTTAGTAAATCAATGAAAATCCAAGGAAATTGAAAACTAGTGATGTTTCAAAAGATTTTTCAATCTTTTAATAATATATAGATTAGTAGGGCAGGAGTACATTCATAGAGTAGAATAGACTGGAGCAGAGTAGAATAGATATATCCAATTTAGTTTCCATTTCAATCAAGAATCTCCTGTCTCATGATCACTTGAATAATGAATTATAATCAAGTTTAAAACTTGAATTCTTTCATTCTTTGTTCTATTTTTTGTATCTAAATTGAAATAACAAGAGTGAGATATATTTGATTTTTTTGAGTCATCCTAGACTTCATCATCTAAATCATTCATCATGACCAGTCTGAGCTACTCATCATCCTTATTTTGTGATCCTCCTCAAATTCTCCTGACTCTATTCTCAACTAAATTCTTCATCTTGAGAAAATTATCAATTCTCAAATTTCTTATTTTGAATCATTTTATTTTTCAAACTTAATTCTGATTTCCAAAAACTAATTAAAACTCACCCCAACCCCTGCCCCAAGGGGATAATCCTCCACCAACAAATTTTTGTTAGAAGCAAAAAGCTAGCTGAAAAAACTTTGAACCTTGCTTCAAACGTACTAATCAAATCACTTTCCTCCATCCAGTCTTTTACCAATCTATCCTAGGTCCTGATTGCAATCTAGACCTGGAAAAAACTAATCCAATGCAAGAAATATTTAAAAGTGAAGGTCATCTTGAGTGGGAAGGATAAATCATCTTCAATATAAACAACATTGAACCTTTACAGCCTCTATTTGAAACAGATAACCATCTGATGAGGATCATTCAACTTTAGAACCAGCTCACCATCTTCAAAAATTTAACTGATTTTATTTGCAGATTTCTCATTCAAACTAGGATCTTCAATCTTAATCCACCCAACAATCCCCCCTTTTTTTTACCCTTCATCATCCTTCCCCTCTGATTTATTTTCCAATTAATTTCTTGCTTCTTAAGAAATCTTATTTTCTTTTATTGGTATGTATATATAAAATAGATTAAGAAAAAAATTTATACAAGAAACTTTAGTTTAATCATCTTCTATTTTATTTCCTATTTCTTCTAAGCTTTCATTTAATTCCTTTGTATATTTCATCAAACTGATTGATGTCCTTGCTATTACTGAAGAATTAGAATCTCTTGAAAATCTTCAGTGAGTTGACCAACCATTCTTCTTGGAAGATTTCTTCAAAATATCCAATTTTAGGCTCTCTTTGATTTCTTTCCCCATCCATCATCTTTGATTTTCTCTTCATGGGATCTTTTCTTTCAAACCTCATTTGAAATATCATTCTAAAAAAAAAAACTTTCAAGATTCTACCCACTTTTCCCACTGTTTCATAAGTCCATCCTTCCTCCAATTCAGCCTTAGTCACCAGATTTCTGGTTTCTTCATGAAAGAATAGAAATTTTACCTATGGGTTGTGTTTCCTTGGTTAGTTAATCTCATATCTCCTAATGTGTTTGGTGTAACAAGTGTTGCATTGAGCTTGTTCCAGTTCTAAACTTTAAGATATGTCCTTGCAAACCTTGCACCTTATCTTGGATCATTAGCTGTGAACCTAAAAGATTAATTTGTGGATACATATCTCCTACAGTGTCATTTCAGCTTCCAAGTTGCAACTCTTTCCATTTCTCTCCCCATCTCATGTTTCTTATTCCTCCAAACCATCAAAATCCTCTGAAAAACTGTGAAATCTATGAGTAGATTTTCAAAGGATTTCTTTCCTGATCCTACCACAAATCTAACTTGTCTCTTTCTCAGGTAAGATCCCTTCCAGTAATTTCCTCCTTTTTTGAAATTACTCTTCCTTCTCATGAAATATAATTAATTATACTTCCACAGCTCCATTTTTTCTTTCTCCTGCTAAAATCATTCAACTTCTAAATCTGAACTGTATTTTAGCATTTCTTCACTCCTTTTGTACCATGTGCATCTAATTCCTTTTACCCACTCAATTATTTGGGTGGGAATGTGACACAAAGATGAAAATTACAGGGAAGATGATAGAAAAACTCTTTATATGAGATTTTCAAGTTGAAATCCACATATATCATTCAATAAATGAGCAAACACATGATTCCAAGGATTATTCTGACCCATCCTTCTCAAAAGTTTTTTTTTTCTCCATTTTATTTAAGAATTTCAGAGCTGGAAACCAGGACCACTGGTGTGTGCATTTCAATCAAGGTTATCCAACAGTATGAGCATCACAATAGTGTAGAAAAGAGATCAAGGAATAGGAACAAAAGTTGAACCAACGTTGACATTACAAGCTAGTTGCACTGGGATCTTATTGATTCATGAGATGAACTTGAGGAATGGAATGGTGGGCAGAATTGGATGGATGGCCAATAGCCTGATACTGGTAGAATGGCTGGAAAGGTCAGCATGAATTGACTTGAGATCTAACCAACTGATTGTACCAGAGACCATTATGACCTTGAAGGTGATCCAACCGCAATTGGAGGTGGTGACTGGTGTGCCGTTAGATGATGGATGTGACAAAGATGAGAGAAGAATGAGAAAAATGAAAAATGAGAAAATGAGAACAATGGAAGAATGAATAGAAAGGAGAAAAGCAGAATTCCAGGGAGGAGAGGTGCGGTGTTGATGTGAGGTTGAGTTGACTCTCTTGATGTGGAGTTTAAGCAGCGGCTCAGCTATGAGAGGTCAATGATTTCTTACATTTTAAGCCTGATATGCCTTAGGGAGTATCAGAGTTAGCAAAACCACCATTAGAAACCCACCAGTTTTTTGTGACAAAACCCGCCATTAAAAATGGTGGGTTTCTGAAATACACATACCCCCTAACTGGTGTATTTCAAAATGGCGGGTTTCTTGAAAATGGAAGATTTCAAACATCAAAAACGCCATCAAACCCGCCATTTATACATCATCATTCATCCACCATCCATCACATCCAAAACACCCATCCACATCAGCAAATCCATACCGGTCCCATCTCCATCACATCACACACATCTCATCTCCATTGCTTCACAACTCCATCACTTCACATCTCTATTGCTTCACATCTTTATTTCCTCACATCTCCATCTTCACAAAAATCCCATCCTCATCTCATCATCCCGCATCAAATCACCATCTTCCTCAACATGTCCCATCAAACTTCTTGGCAGAAATTTGAAAATACAAAAAATCTGACTGAACTTTTGTTAGTATTTGACTCCAATTCAGACTCCAATCAAGACTCCAATCCAGAATCGAATTTGGAATCAACTTAGTTGGCTTTGAATGCTCTATTAAAAAAGCAATACATGGTTCCAAGAAGACAAACTCTCCACAACCCTATGTATGAAAGGCAAAAGCTTCATCTCCTCCCCAACTTAAGCTTCCAGCAACTTTTCCAAACTCTATTGCCTTCATTCATGAAAGTTTTGGAGATGATTGAAGACCACCAAATCTTCCAGAACAATTCTCAGAATCCTCAATGCAATCCAGCTATCCAACTGGCTATTTCTCTTTGTAGATTGGGATCAAATGGAAATGGAGTGGCAATTCATCAATTATAAAATCTATTCTCAGTTGGTTATGGAACCATTGACTCATACACCAAAAGAGTCATGGTTGCTATCCTATATTTCTGTTGCTCAGTCCTTTCTTGGCCAACCAAAGAAGAAAGCAAAGAGATATCTCAAGTAATGGAGACCAAAGGATTTACTGGTTGCATTGGTTTTGTTGATGGAGCCACCATCCCCTTGAGTCAAAAACCCAAGCTAGATGGCAACCACTATTTTTATTGGAAAAAAGTCAATTGATTCATTTCTTTTCCAAAGCCTTTGATAAAACCTTTGACCACACACTGACCAAATGCGTTCGGTCTGTTTTTTTAGATACTCCATGGCACTGCAACTTGTTTTTGATAGCAACAAGAAGTTCATATCCCTCCATGCTGGCCTTCCAGGTTCTTGTCACAATTCATAGGTTTTCAATTGGATGCAGATTGCCCAACAAACAGAGATCTAATTTGACCAAGATCAATAATTTATGGCCAATTCAGCTTATGCTAGTGGGAAATATGTGGTTCCAGCATACTGGAATGTTTTGTCCAATGATCAAGGAAAAACTGATTTCAACTATCATCTTGCCCAATCACAAGTTTGGATTGAGCATGCCATAGGAGTCGTGAAAGGAAGATGGGCCAGCTTAAGGGAAATGCAAAAAAAGCTTCAAAATCCCAAAGCAATGAAGTTCCCCATCAAATTTATTATCACTTGTGTGATCCTTCACAATCTTTTGGCTGACTTCAAAGATGGATGGGACAAAATATTTGAGGATGATATTCCTGATCCGCCTCAAGTCATCCCTGTCTCATCTTTTCCCTCATCTTCTTCTATGAGAGAGCAGATGCTTCATCTCACCCTTGCTTGCTTTGATGAGTAATGTTTGATTTCAAAATAGGTTAAAAATCCCTTCATCATATTTTTTTGGTTTTGTTTGTTCACCCAAGATTCATTGGCTGCCTCACTTTTTTTTTTCTTTTTTTTCTCTTTTGGTGGACTGAGACAAAAAAAACACCCTCAACCTCACCTCACCAAGCCACTGCTACCTCCACCTCACCCCTCCTCCTCACCCATCACCTCTGCCTCACCCACCACCACCACCTCACCCCTTCTCCTCACCCACAAACTCCACCTCACCCACCACCTCCCCTCCTCCTTTGGATGGAACCCCTGGTAAGCTCCCCCCCCCTCCTCCTCATCCTCCCCATCATCCAAGTCTGATCATTGATCCATCCACCTTCAGGACCCCCCACCTCCTTTGTTGATCTCCCAGGTAAGCCCCCCCCATCCTCCTTGTCCTTCTTTTCCATCCCTCCCACCCATCCTTGCTAACCTCACCTTTGCATCCCCCCCTCTCCTCCCTCTTGCTTGCCCCCCCCTCTCAATTGCTACCCCTCCCTTGCCCCCCCTCCTCTTGCTTGCTCCCTCTCACTCCCCCGGCCCCCCCTTGCCTTGGTTTCCCCCCCCATCCCTTGTGCTTGGTTGGCGGCCCCACCCTTGCCAGCCAACCTGCCAGCACTTGCCAGCCCCCCCACTCACCTAGATCACCCCCCCTCCGCGTTGACGGCTGGCAACCCCCACCTTGACCGCCCCCCCCCCTCCGGGTTGACAGCAGCCAACCCCCCCTTGACATTACCCCTCTCACTTGCCAGGCACCCCTACTCCTCCCTTTTGCTTGGTCCGCTGCCCAACCCTCACCAGCCAACCTGCCAGCAGTTGCCAGCCCCCCCACTCACCTTGGTCACCCCCCCAACCCCCTCCTTGGTTTCTTGCCCCCCCCCTCTCAACTGCCCCCCTCCACGTGGACGGGGGCCAACCCCCTTTGGCCCCGCCCCCCCTCCAGGTTGACAGCGGCCAACCCCCCCCCCCTCCGGGTTGACAGTGGTGCCGGGTCCTTCCTACCTGGCTCCCGGCCCAACCCTGGTTTGCCCCACCATATATTTTTTTTTTTTTTGATAATTTAACTATTTTTTTTTTGGGCGTAATAAGCCTGGCCCAATTAGTTCATGCCCACACCGAGTAATTTTATTTATTTATGTTTTTTTTTGTTTTTATTTTGTGATCACATGACTGACATTTTTTTTTGGTAATCCTTTTTTGACTGCTTTTCCTTCAATTCCATTGCTTCTTCCACCACACTCACAATTTTATAATCCAAATTTAATCCCTTTTTGATCCTCACCCCAAGCGGAGCATTTGCCTGGGAGGGAAAAAGATGGAAGTAGATGAGGCAACAAACATAAAGAGAGGTGGCAAGCAGAGGGCTTTGAAGCAAAAGAGGGATCAAATGAGGTCATACAAAATCTCTTTGGAACTTGCAGAGGGGGGCATCAACAAAAAGGTTGTATTGTCTGAACGGAAACTACAACCTTTGGATCTGTATCCTGCAATTACTGCTGGAAACAAAAATAACAATCAAAAACCCTCACCGGCTGAGTTTGAAATTGCCAAGCAGACAATCCAGAAATTCCATTTCTTCCACTGTAGAAAAGTAATTGTTCTCAATAAGTCTTATCACAACGGCCTTGTTGCAATAATTGAATTTTTCCCATTGGATAAACTTTCTGATCAAGACAAGAAGGACATAAACTTTGTGAAAACTTTCCCTCACCAGTCAAAAAAATTTGTCAACATGGTTGGTCACTCAAGATCTTGGGGTGAAAAAATGTGGGCAATTTGATGACAAAAATTGATGGACCCCTTTGTGTTATTTGAAAGCTATGTGAAGAAATCATCTATTCAATCTTCCCCTCAAGAATATGTTTTTCTCAATCTTAAGGCAGAAAAAGTCTCTTGAATTTTAGGAAAAATGTTTTGCAATTTGGCCAGAGTTCCCTTTGAATCAAACTGTGAAATAATGAAGGACAATGGCATCCCCTCCTTCTCATTGCTCAAATTTGGCTCTCAGCCTACTCCCTTTGACTCCTCTCCGCATGTCATCTTCACATCCAACTCTTTTTACAACTCACCTCACATTGAAAAAGGTGAAATCTCTGAGTATTCCTTTTTACTTGCAGTTCCAACCAGGAAATCAAATGGATTACTTATTGAAAAAACAGAAAGATATCAAGTATCTGATGGCCAATTTTTTTTTCCTGAGCTGGGCTTTGGAATTGACTTCAAGAAAAAAGGTGTGGTCAAAATGGTTTGGGCAGCAAATAAGTACAAGCACTGTACTTTTACTGATGTGGAGACTGCCACTCATACAAGAATGGAACTGTCAATGCAAATAAAAAAAATGACTAAAAACACTTGCAGGGACTTGGGGAGTGGGAAAATATACTCCAGGAAAAAAAAATATAAATAAAAAGAAAAAATATTTTTTTATTGGTGGGGTTGAAAATAGTCTTAAGCATTGTTTTAATCAAAAATTATTTATTTTTTATTTTTAAGTTTTTCATCAAAGCAAATATATTTACAAGCCCAGAATTTGAGTAATCTGCTTTAATTCATCTACTTTTCTACTGCTACCAATTTATGCTGCAGCCATTGACCACTTATCCTTTTTTTTCTGTTTCCAGTTGTTCCCTCTCCATTTTCAGTTGTGCTTGCTGTTGATCCTTCTCCTTTTCCTCTTTTTGAAATTCTAGCTCAGCCTGTTTAAACTTCCACTCAGCATCCCATTTTTTCTGATGAGCCAAAGTCTTGGCTTTCTGCTTTTGAAAATCAATAGCCAGTTGAAAATCCCACTTCTCCTTTTCAAACTGAAGTTTTTCAGATTCAATTTGATATTTCACTGTTTTTCAGAGGGGAATAGGAATGAGATTTATTTTGAAAGCAAGGATAATCCAATTGGCTTACTTGAATCTTGCTTCTCCATGATCTCCTCAAAGACTGAAAAATTTGAAGTGTTTCTCCTCTTTTGAATGCTATTTGGTTTGATGTTGATGGAATTGGAGGCCTTTAGCTTGCCCTTTGCAGAGGAGGTTTTTGTGGGAATATCATTGCTCTTGTTTGAAGGGGATGTGGGAGGCCCCATTGGCTTGAGTTTTTGGCCAATCAGAAATGGATGAGCCTGTTTCTTTCAAATCTAAATCAGTCAGGATTACCTGGACAGAAGAGAAAAGAACTTGGTTTGTTACTTGAGCAGATTTTGATGGCAATGGTGATACGGGAATGACATCCTCCTCATTGGCCCAGTTCTCCAGTTCTTCCACCCCAGGAAGAAAGCAATCCAAAGAAGGAGGGGAGGGGTCCAAGGTTGGATTTGAATCCTCAATCAATGCAGAAGTAGACCTGATTGGAGCTGATTGCGTTTGAATATCCTCCTTGGAATTGGATGGGGGCCACTCATAGGTTTCTTCAGGATCACCATTGCTAGGCTGAGGATCCCCAGCCAAGTCCTCAGCATCAACTGAATTGGATTTTTGGGAATACAAAGGGGCTAGGCGGGTGATGTTGGCCTTCTTTTGAAAGATTTCATCCATTTGAATATATAAAGGACAGATGGAGTCCAACTTATCAACCACCAAGATGATTCCCTTGGCTTTGTCAGATTTGGTGATACCAAAGCCAGTGGAGATTGAAATTGAGTGGGCCTTTTTGTACTTGGCTTGATAATTCTTGAATTGCTCCCTCATCTGTTTAAATGACAGATCCAGCCTACATTTTGTTTTATTCTTGAGTTCATTGGCCATCAGGAGATAACCCTTGACCTTAGAAGAAGGAGGTTGGCCAAAACCTGTTTCATTGTTGGATCCAAAGCAAGCATTGTAGTTGGAGGGAATTTTGAGCCAGTTTACCAGGATGATTTGATCAGCTCTCTTGAGCTGAATTGAGCCTTTGGAAGCTGATGGGGGAGGATTGTTGCATGTTGAGTTCCTGGGGGATGTTTGCTTTGGTCCATTGGATTGTTTAGTGGACTTGGGGGGGGGGGGAGGATTTCTGAGGGGCCATTTAAAAATAGTAAGAGGGATGAAGGGATGAAGGGATATGAGAGTGTTTAAGCGGTGAGAGTGATGATTTGATGAGAGGATGAGAGTGATGAAGCAAAGAGAATAGGAAGAGATGAGAGTGATGAAGTGACAAGAGCAATAAAGCAATTAGAGTTAGGATGTGATGAAAGCAATAAAGTGATGAGAGTGATGAAGTGATGAGGAAAGTGATCCAATGAGAGTTAGCTGGATGTGATGAAAGCAATAAACAGATGAGAGCAATGAAGTGATAAGGATAGCGGTCTGATCAGAGTTAGCTGGATGTTATGAAAGAAATAAACAGATGAGAGTGATGAAATGATCACAATAGTGATCTGATGAGATTTAGCCAGATGTGATGAAAGAAAAAAAAGTGATGAGAGTGTTGAATTGTTGAGGATAGTGATGAAGAGATGAAGAGCAATGAATCAAATTTTTTTCCAATGAGGTGAGCTTTATAAGGAGGTGGGAAGCCAGGGTTGGATGACGTGGACAGGTGGTGGAAGGCTATAGATACTTTATTTGAAAAAACCCACTTATTTCCAGGTAACTCTGATGCATCTGATGTGAAATAAGTGGGGTTTCTCATTTTTAATGGCCGGTTTAAAATGGTGGATTTGGTTTGAAACCCACCCTTAAAAAACGGCAGGTTTGCTTAAATCTGATACACCCTATTGATTATCTTGTTTTACCTTTAATTGTGAAAATTAAATTAAGCATATTTTGTGGAATCTTTCAAATGTTTTATTTATGATCATTTTTATGATTGAGAAGAGTAATAATAATTGATAAATTAGATTCTGTATGCACCAAAGCGATGATTTAATGGAATTTCTTTTTGTCCCAAAAAAAAATCAATAGATCTGGATTTTGAAAGGTGTGTCCTTTAATAAATAATGATTTTGGCTGGAATTTCAATTGAGTATCAATAGAGAAATTTATAAAAATTTTCAAAACTCATGGGTGTTCTGTGAAAAGTCAATTATGTTTTCAAAAATGATCAATTGCCACACAGAAAAGGGGATATTTGTGGAAGAAAATTTTATCAAATCTGGAGTTGCATTAAGAATATCTTTGATTGATGATTTAGATGGAGAAAAAGCAGTCTACATGAAGTATTGGGCGCTAATTGAGTTCTTAGGACATAAAAAAAATGAAATGGGGGAATCAATTTGCAAGAAAATGGGGGTAATTATCAGATCAGTTGAATAAATAAATCAATAAAAAGGCTAAATTGGCAATTCATGATTTAGTTTGATTGGAAAGGCAGCAATTGGCAGATTGCGGTGAGTATGATACAGCCAGTGGAAGTTTCATGGGCTTCTTTGTGTAGGTAGCTGTCTGCAAAAATCTCTTTGAAATTATAAGCTGTGATAAACTTGACCTGATTTCTTTTCATCATTCCTATCACTGTATTAATATTTTCCATCCACCATAAGAAAATTCCCCAATGCCCTTTTTGATTATTTGAAATTTTTCATATTTTTTTTAATGAGTAACACTGGCCTCCCCTTGAATAGATGAAAAAAATGAATGGTATCTTTTAAAAATCCATACTCAGAATCATGATTCAAACCAGAACAGATACAGTTGTTTGGTTGAAGTACCCACACCTCTATTTTTGATGAGAAGCTGTAATTCTGGTATATTTTTTTCCCAATGAATCATTTCCAAACCAGTAGTTTGGGGCAGGCCATGTTAACTGCAGATTCCTGTATTTTTCCTCTTCTACCTTTCAAAATCACCTGGATTCAATTTTATAATTAATTAATATTGTGAAACTCTTCTTTTTTAAACCATGATCATCCTATGAGGTCAGGAAATCATTTGAATGATTTTTTGCTTCCATTTTTTGACTCATGCAATTTTTTTTAGTGTTTTTACTTCCTTTTCTCATATTATTTTAATGAACCAGTAATAATTTTTCGGAATTTCCAATTAAGATGAAATTCACTTACCAATGTAATCGCTTTTTTTACAGCATTGAAAATTTTTAATAAGCCTCTTTCCAGAGAATTCAGCAATCCTGCTTAATAGCCTCCATCTTTTGATCATCTCTGGGACATGTAGTCCTTAGCAATTTTTTGGGTTTAAAATCAAGTTTCTAAAGATCTTTCTATTTTGTCATAATTTTTAGTTTTATCAAATAAATCAATACGTTTGTATCATGATTACCTTCATGCATCAATTCCCATTCATTTGAATGTGCTTTACATTTTTCATGACTAGAGCTTGATTTATTTTTGCATTATTCATTTTTCAAATGAATAACTCCACCAAAATCAATCAAATGATATACGCAAAAGGCACATAAGACTTAAAGGCCTCTAGATCCCCTCATTTTTCATTGAAAAAATTTCTTGGAATAAATCAAATAATTAATTGGATCTTGATATCTTGGAATTTAATTCAAAAATATTACATTTCCTTTTCATTTTACAGGAATACTTGGGTTCCCCAATTAATTTTTTGATAACTGTTTTCCTCATAATAATCTATCATGTAAGTTTTGGAGCCATTCTCATCTTCAAAAACTTCAAATTACCTCTAATTCCTTGGAATTGCATTGATAGACTCAGCACCAATTTTAATTGAAGGAAAGAGACAAGAATCCCCATAATCCCCAAAATTTATGACCTAAGACCCCTTTAAACCAGTTATGCATCATTCCTCAATTCACATGATAAATTTGGTAAAAATAAACAATTCATTTCAGTTTTCTTTGAATGTATATGTTTTTTTGAATCTTATCTGAAATTTCCAGAACCTTGGTTCCATTTATTGGGGAGAAAAGGTTTTACTTGATTTTTTTCACTTGATGAAACAAGTAACAGATTTAATTGGTCAAATTCAAGGAAAAAAAGAAAGTCAAGAGGACCACCCATGTCACCAAAAAGAGTAAGATTTAAACTTGAACCATCTGTGAATTGGGTTATTGGATAGTTTGAAATATAATTTTTTGCAACAGATCCAAATTTTGATTGAGCAAGGGGTTGAGCATGTACCCAATTTTACTCATACTGGGTGTTGTGGTCCTGGTATTGACCCCCAAATGAAATTCTATCAGGTGTCATTTCTGAGTCTTGGGGGGAGATGTCCCAGGATATATTCACACCCTCAAAATTACTTGAATCATTCATTTTTTTAAAAAATTGTGTGATTCTAGATGTTTTTTGTATGAAATCAAATCTTTTCTCATGATTTTCCACAAAAAAAAGGAAGAACCAAGGCATGAATATAGTATTTTATTTTAATTCATTAGGGCATATCAGAGTCAAAATTTTAAAAAAAATAAATGACTGATTTCAGGCTTTTCCATTTTTTTTTTGAAAATTTTATTTTCTTCAGTTGAAGAAATTTGTTCATTTTTTTTTATAAAAAAGTATTTTTTTTTCAGATCAGAAAATTGATATTTTTACTGAAATAAACAATTTGAAATTTTCAAAATTTCAACTCCAATATGCCCTATTCATTCTTTTTGGAGTTTTTTCCCATTCCAAAAGGCATCAAAAATTATCTTTAAGGCTTGAAAAATTTTTGCTGGAATAAGAAAGGAATTCCTTGCACTTCAAAATTTCAGAAAGGGGGGGGGGTCTGGAACTTCTGGTGACCCTTGTGGCAGGCCTTCCACTCTTCTTGGGCCACAGTTCCAATGATGTGGTGCCCCACTCTGATTCATTATTCCTACTATTTTTGATAATTAAAAAAACATCATTCAAGAAGAAAGGGATTTTGGAAATATATCATTGGTTTATAATCAATTTCTTTATCAAAAAATGATACAGAGGGTAAATTAACCCACATATAGGCACCCAGGTAACCCCTGGTTTGGTTCCCAATATAATGGAAGATTGGTCAAAACTCTTCTTTTCAGAATGCATCACTTAGTCCATAGCCATACCTTATTTCAGATCCATATTATTGATAAAGAAATATAGCTTGAATAATTAGTATGATCTCATATACCCCTTTCCTTTTCTCCAGTTATATTATCCTTAATAAACCAATTTCCATTTCTGAAAAGAAAAACTTTTTATCTCTTTCCATATTTGATAAGTCTCAAACATTCTTATGATCTTTGATATTTTATGAGTCTCAAACCTTCTTATGTCCTTCCATATTTAATTGGCATCAAACTTTCTTATCTTCTTTCATATTTAATGAGCTCAAACTTTATTATCTTCTTGAATACCACAGATTTCTTGCATAAAATTACACTTTCTCATAACCTTAAAAATCCACATTCTTATAAAATCAAATTATCCAATTAAAAGTTACATTTTCTCATAAACACAAAGATAAACTTCTCATAACCAAAAAGACACACTTTATCATGAATAAAAATAAACACTTTACCAAAATGTTTGCTCACAAATTTCAACTGATAAAATATCTCTGCAATTTCTAAAATGGAAAACACATATGAAAATACTCCCAACTGTAATAAATTTTACACAAGCAAGATCACAGTAAAGAAGACTCCAGCAATTCTAACCATATCATAATTTGTAACTTAAAAGGGCACCCATTGCAAGAAACTCAACCATACTTCACTTTCCATTATACCCCTATCAATTCAGTAAACCCCACTTTCCATCATCCATCCAAAATCCACCATCCATCCAAAATCTACTATTCATCCACCATCCACCGTGAATCATCCATCATCAATCATGCACCATCCATCATCAATCAGTCATTTTCCATAATCCATCATCCATCCACCATCCCAACATCCTAGCATCAATTCCATCACCCTCATTCCATCACCTATAATCGAAGCATCCCATTCCTCCTCCATCCCTTACTATCCATCATCATCCAAAACCATCCATTGTTGGCCACAGTCATTAATTAATTATCCAACTTCCATAATCCCCTTTATCATTAATCATTACCAGTATTGTTTATTGATTTTACCTGAAATAACAAATTATTATTTATTAAGTATGTCAGAAAAATGAATAATAATTAGTCAAGAAAAATACTTGTCAATATTTTCATTCAGAAAATTGAGGAAAGAAGATTGAAAGTGGAAGAACAACCCTAGGTAGGATAATATTTAAAAAATGTTAAAGGGTGTAAGAGTTAAAGAGATAATCACTAAAGTTATCTCTGTTAGCATAAATATAAAAAAAACTTCTTTTTTTATTGTTTTATTGAGCTGAAAGATTGAAAAAAGAGGAGAAAATATCAGTGTTTCACTAAAAATATTTTTGCCTAATCATCTTTTTTATTCCATAATTCATCTGAAGTTTTTATTGCAGTACATGGAAGTAGTATATAAATTTATATCTTCAAATCACCAGCCTTTTGGTTTTTCATACATAAATTATTGGTAATTGGGTGATGTTCAATTCACAGCTAAACGGCTACAACTGAGCCTTACAGACCCCACGAAATTTGAGTGTGGTTGGGCTGTACTCCACACAGCACTGGACCACCATGGGGTGACTGCAAAACTACATTTGAGCTGTGTAGAGCCCCACACAGCTCAAATGTAGTCGTGTTGCCATGCAACACGGCCAGCCCAACCACATTTGAGTTGTGTGGGGCTCTAAATGGCTCAAATTTAGCCGTGTAGCGGTGCCACATGGCTACAAGTCTGGTGGGCAAAAATAAAAATAAAAATAAAATAAAATAAAAAAAAGGGTATAAAATAAAACAAAAATAAACTAAATGAAAATACCAAAAAAAAAGCAGAAATCAACAAAAATATCAAAAAAGGTTTATTTTTTGGTTAAAAAAACAAAAAAATAATAAATAAAATAAAAATAAGTAAAAATAAAAAAAAATTTAAAGCAATAAACACTGAAGACAACAGACTGGGTGTCTTCAGATTCAAGTAAAAAATTCAAGTTCAACTTGACTAGACCTAAATTAAACGGGCAAAAAAATTCAAGAAGTCTTTTGACCATCCCTAAAGTAAAAGTTCCAAAAGAAAGACAAGTCTTTTTACCAGCCCTAAAGTAAAAACACCAAAAAAAACAAGTTCAAATCTCATTCAAAAAACTCATCATAATGATTCTAACTCAAAACACTCAACATAATGATGTTAAAAATGTGATATCCCTTTCTATTAATAGAATTAAAATACCAGAATTTTAGACCCAACCCAAATGATGAAATTAATCTATAAGTTAGAATACAACTCAAGCTGATCTTTGAGGTGATCAACCCAAAATTTAGAAATCATGGAACATGGTTTGGAAACTATGGGAGGGATTGGAATCACATGTACCTTAAGTACAAGCTGGACCAAATAGTTATTGTTAACAAAGCAAATGAACACATGATCTGATTGTTCTTTTACACCCATTTTCATAGGAGTAAAATAACAACATGATTCCAATGAAATGAAAAATATTGGTCCGCCATAATTATCAGCTATTATTCAACCCATGTCAAGCTTTGAAAGCCATTTCGAAGAGGGAATCTTTTCATTGATGTCATTGAAATCAAGTCTTTGTTCTATCTTTTCAAAATCTTTACTGCTGCCAAGGATCTTAGAGTAGAACCCCTTATTTTTATTCAATGTTTCAAGCATTTCTTTCAAAACTTTAAAACATCCATCCTCATCATACCCAAGTGATTTAGCAATGACTCTGAAACCACAATTTCCATCACCAAGTGGGTCCCGAACCTCACCCAAGAGCTTATGTAAGTTCTAAGGTATTTGATTGAGGTAATTTTCTTCCTAAAATAAAAAAGTAGTCAGCCAAAATTCTAATCTCATTAAATTAATCATTACTCACCAAAGATGAGCGTTTTTTTGACTCCTCCATTGTGTCTGCTCCATCCTTTGAAAAGGAATTGGATTCCAACAGAACCAAACCCAATGAACTTTCAGTCTTTTCCACTGAACTATGAAATTCAGATGAAGAGCCTGACTTGGACTATAAAAATTTCTCAATCAGTTCATTAAACCAAAAAAATGAACCTTTCAAAAAAGAAAAGACTTACAATCATTTTTCTTTTCTTCTTTGGTGCCCTTCTACTTCTCTTTGCACGCTTAAGTTCCTTTTCAATTTTTTCAAATTGAGAAGGATCTTTCCGGGTATCTGTGAATTTTGGAAGGCCTCTGCTTGACTGCAAGACTTTAGGTTTAAGTCTTGGATTTTATTGATAATTTGCCGTCTCCTTCATCAAGTCCTTCAACAGCCTTCAATAATCTTGTTCAGGATGAGGAAAGTTCATTTTATTTAGCTTCTCATTTAACTGAGAATTGTTGAGCAGTTCATCAACATCAACATTTAAAAATTCAAAAGGATCAAATATTAGTCAAGTAGGAATCATCATTTTAGTCAAGTAGGAATCATCATTCAAAAAGCATTAATCAAAAAGCATTAATCACAAAGTGATTTGAACAATCCAACTTAAAACCACTTACAGAACTAGAACTGGAAAGTTCATAATCAAACCTCCACTGAGGATGAACATCTTCAGGCACAACAGAGCCTCTTGACGCTAGTAGGTCCCCTATTTGGTGCGAACAGGGAAAACCCATAGTCATTGAGTCTGACTTGGTGCACACTTCCCCATCATGGTTCCGCTTTAACCTCTCTAATTGATCCCCAAAAGGTTTGATTTCTTGTAAATAAACCTTGTATCCCAATGGTAACAGTTCAGTAGGAAGAACTATTCCAATCTTTATTCAAGATTTGTAAAGGGCAGCCTGAACCAATTTAATTTGATTGGAAACTTTTCCTTCTAGTTTTTTCCAAACATCCAACATGTTTTCCAACAAGTTTGCAAGGAATTGTTTGAGAGTAGCATGGGTCCCTTGAACCCAAGACATTGTTTTATTTCCAAAGTCTGGTTTTTGCAATTCCAAGCCATTACAAAATTCTCTTTGATATGGAAGATATTATGATCCATATACTTGAGTACATCCTCACGGCCTGCCAAAAAAAACTTTATGCAAGTCATAATGTAAGCAACCCAAAACTGGGAAGATTAACAGTAGAGGAAGTGATTTGGAACTTACTCTTAGTCCCACATAATTGACCCCTGCCTCCTCCTTAGTTTTTGAGGCCCCATACTTAGCCCACAGAGACATAAAGCTTTTCCACCCTTCAAAGTCATTATTAAAGCGCAATTAACAGTTTGCTTGTATGTTTTTAGACAATTGCCATTGACAGCACGGTTTTGTTGACTCAGGGAATATTTGTTCTGGAGCATGGATCAAAGCTTCTTCACATTCTGTCACAAAGACTTTGGGAAGTCTCTCAGGATCATAAGCCAACTCCTTTAGCGCATTTACAGACCAATTGTAGAACTCAAACATTTCCCTTGTTCTAAAAACAAGAGATTTTGTGGAATTTTTCTGGTTGGAAGTAATTCCTACAATGTGCAATAGGAGGATGTTGTACTTATTTGTCTTCTGATTACAATCCATCATATCTATATGATGGAATTGCTTGAAAAGCTTCAATTACTCTGGGTGAGACAAGAATAGGGCCTCCAAGTGACCCTCTCCACTGAATTTTGCTTGATGAACCCAACCTGAATTACCAAGTTGTTCAAAGAGGACCTCCATAACAATTTTTCCCTTCAGTTCTTCCAGTGCTACCTTAAACTTAGTTTTATAGATTGTTTGGTCATCAACATATTTTCAACCATTGATCTTACTCAATTTTATTTCAAGTTGAATTGTATTGAGCCCATCATTCAATACTTCTTTTAGATTTTCTAAGGCTACCCCAGAGATTCTCCTCAGGTGAGGATGCACTGAGGGGTGTGGAGATGGTTCATGGTTATTTTGATCATTCTTGTAGGAGATTTGCCACAAGGGATCTTCCTTTTTTTGACTAGCATGGAACAAAAACTTGCACCCAACCTTCCTTGTGTGAGTTTTCCTTGACCTTTTGGTGAGCAATTTCCCAGAGTACAAACCATGTCTATCACAGTATAAATCCACATATTTATCACGCTTCAAGTTGAAAACTGTCAAAGCATCACCATGCTTCATTTCCCATGTTTGAAAATAATTTTGTGCCTCTTCCCTAGTAGGAAAAGCTCTCACAGGAGGTGGGGAAAGTGGATCAATCATATTTACATAGTCATAGTTACAGTTTCATGGTTATATTGATGGCATGCAATCCATCAGTTTCAATCAAATTATATATGGCAAATACCAGTAACATAAAATGTTTCATACCACCAGAGGTCATTTCCATTTGTGAAACAGCTTGTTCCTCAATGGTAACCCTTGATGAGGATGCAATTGGGGCTTCCATTTATTCATTACCCAAATCCTTCTTTTCCGCAGCTTTGTTCATTGCACTAATGAAGTCCTTGAACGCGGCCATGTTAAAAGGAGGGCTTGCCACTGTTCCCATAATTCAAAAAAAATGCAATGCTACTTCAGTATTCAATACAACTTTCAATTGAACAACTACCAAGTTTGATCACTTTCAAGTTGAGAAAGATCAATTTTGTGGGATGTTCTATTTGCAGTTTCCTATAGTGTCACTTTAATTTCATTTTAATTTCACTTGATTTCATTTTAATTTAACTTTAGTGTCACTCTATGATTGCTAGATGTGGAACAATAGTCCCACATAGTAAGCTTTGATCCCAAAGTTGGGTTGATGGAAACCAAATGTGGTCAGGGGGACCCAAAAAGGTTTGCACAACCTCCAAACATGGCTCAAAACGGCCCTGTACGGGGGTACACAGCTCAAATACTCCATTTATGGGGTATATCCAACCCCCCAGGGGTTGCGCGTTTTTGAGACAACCCCTTGGGCCCTTCTAGACGCGTATTTTTTACCACAAGCCTGTATGGGCCCCCACACGTCCATTGGGCTGTTTAGGCCCCTACACAACTCCCACATGACTTGGAGTCTTCAATTTAACATCACCCTTGGTAATTATCAGTAAGTACACACTATTATTAAGTATGCACCAGCAAAATATTTTCTTTTATTTTTATTAGTTTGACTCTCCTCAGCATCATTAGTCAGGAGTGCAGCCTCAACATCACCCTTTGGTATCAGTTCCATAATATCACTATCAAACTTTTCTATCCCCCCCCACAATATCTAGATGATCTGGATATTATTCCCACAAAAGCTACAGCTGTAATCAAAACTGAAGGCTAATCAGCCATTGAAAACACAGTTTCATCCATGGGTATGGCCAATAAATCTGGTTCAACAACATTTTCAACTGATACCCCATCCAAAATGTGGCCACAACAGATAGCCAACTCATAAAAAACATGGTCCCAACGGGGGCTGTTTTTTTCAAACACCCCTTACTGATTTATTTATTTATTTTTTCCATTCTAAAATCATGCCAAAAAAAATTACTAAACTCACACCAACTTGTGATATTTGTGTGATTTGAGAAATTTTTTGCTAAAATGACACCAAAAGATGTCATTTCACAATTATAGTATTGTATTTTTACAATAATCACACCAATAAGCATGCTTTCCCACCCCAGGGAGGATTGAAGCCTTTTGAAGGCATCATTACTTTGATTATAGTAATTTTTTTACAATAATCACGCCAATTGGTGTGCTCTCCTGCACCAGGAAGGCGTGAAGCCTTTTTGAGGCTTAAAGGAGTGCCTGGGGTGGGATAAAACCATTCCATGGAATTTTGGGTCCCTCAAGACCTGTAAAAATTAATGGGGGCCCTGAGGAGATAATATATGGCCTCCAGGCCCCCTGTTGAGTCTGTCTGGCATAGGACTTTTGGGAGAATTCAAATATGGACACCAATTGAGTAAATTTGATATTTGAAAATGCAATGAATATCACTTTTTTTAAGGAATCAAAATATTTAATTGGATTTGGAAAAAAACTCAATCCAATTTATTAAAAATGGCAAAGAAGTGAAGAATTCTTTTTGCTTACAAAAAATTGAATATTTCCAGTGAAATTTAAGAGACTCTGTACCAAACATAGAAAAAAATTAAAAAAATTCTACATATAGAAATTCCATGCCAGGAATTCAAATATCAAAACAAAAAATGAAAGTAAGTACAGTAATAATTATAGAAAATATGAAAAACACATTCCATTGAAGAAAAATCAAGATTTCTTATGGAATGAAAATACCTTTGTACCAAAAATTTTTAAAAAAAATGTATGATTTAATGAGGGGAATTCATGTATCTTAAAATATTGAAACATAACCTTCATCAATTAAAAAAAAAATTAAATATCAAAACTTGATTGCTTTGAATGAGAATTGATATTTATAGTTGGATCTAAATACCCTATTCAAAAAATAAATAGACATAAAAATGCCAAATATAACTTTTTTGTCAGGAGAATTCAAATATTTCATAAAATTTCAAAAAAATTCAAAAAAATTCAAAACAATTTCAAAAAAGAATTTATTGAGCAACATAATAAGAATGATAAAATCAAAATTTGTGTTTTTCAAAAAAAACTGAGATTTCATGCATTGTTAACATACTTTTAGCATAAATAAAAAAACATGTAAAAACTAAAGGTAGAAATTTCAAGTTAGACAAATCAAATATTACTAAAAATTACAAAAGAAACTGCATCAAGTGGAAGAACAATGAAAGAAATATCAATTTTGAGGTTTCTTTTCTTATTTTTTCACTTGATGGAGTTTCTATGGAAGATGATGTTTTAATAAATCTCAATGAATGGTTGTATTTTTGAGTTTTAAGATTTTGTTTAAATATCATTAGAAGATATTTAAATTACATCTGAAACATTAATTTCTTTTCAAACAAATAATTTTTTGGGGAGGCATGGCATTTGCCTGGTGCAGTATGGGCTTTTCCCACTGAATTATATTATTTTCCTGGTTTAACTGAAAGAGTTATATAACATTGTTCAATGAATAAAAACCCAAGGAAATAAATGCTGGGCAAGGTGTGTGAAATTTTCAATCTTTTTATAGAAGTAGATTATTTTACTCAAAGAATTGTGTGTTGAAATTTATAAAAATATTCTTATTATGCTTCTTAAATAGGAATATGTAAAAGTATTTTGGGTCTTTTCAAGTTTGGTAAAATTTGATTAAATCCCACTCAAAATATCAATTCTTCTTCAAAGAAATAAATTTTTGATATTCAATGTTTTTTTTTTTACTTAATAGGGTTTATCAGAGTTAGCAAGCCCACCATTTATTTTGACCAAACCCGCCATTGTAAATTGCAGGTTTCTGAAATACACACACCCCATAAGTGGTGTATTTCAAAATGACATCTTTCATGGAAATGGCGGATTTCAAACATCAAACCCATCATTATCATCCATCAACCATCCATGCAGGCAAAACAACCATCCACAGCTCCACCTCCACCTCAGAAAATGCATACCTACCGGACTTTCTACTTCCCTTGCCACTTCCAACTCTTTTTTGATTTACAACCAATCCATCAATTGATCCCTTCTCAATCAATTGAACTCCATCCAATCTAATCATCCTTGATCCCTAATTGGTTCCCTAAAACTAGACCCATTTGATTGATCTAATCCTGCTCACCACCAACATCATCTGATCAAAACTTTGAAAAAAATTCCCCCAGTCCAAACCAGACGTGAAGATATCAACCCTCTCCCAGTTAAGCAGGATGATTTTATTGGTTCTCTTGAGCTGACTTGAGCCTTTGGAAGCTGATGGGGGAGGATTGTTTGATGTAGAGTTCCTTGGGGATTTTTGCTTTTGTCCATTGGATTTCTGTGTGGACTTACAGGGGAGGTTTGGTGAGGGGCCATTTGAAAAGAGTAAGAGGGATGAAGGGATGAAGCAATGAAAGCAATCAAGCAATGAGATTTAGGATGTGATGAAAGCAATAAAGTGATGATAGTGATGAAGAAATGAGGATAGCAATGAGGAGACAAGAGTGATGAATTGACAAGAGAAATGAATCAATGAAAGTTATGATGTGATTTAATCAATAAAGTGAAAATAGCAATAAAGCAATGAGAGTTAGGATGTGATGATGAGGATAGCACTGAACAAATGAGAGTGATGAAGTGACAAGAGCAATAAATCAATGAGAGTTAGGATGTGATGAAAGCAATAAATTGATGATAGAAATGGAGCAATGAGGATATGAATGAAGAGATGAGAGTGATGAAGTTACAAGAGCAATAAAGCAATGAGAGTTAGGATGTAATGAAATTGATCATTTCTCTCATCTGTTTATTGCTTTCATCACATCCAGCTAACTCTCATCGGATCAATTTCCTCATCACTTCATCACTCTAATCACTTTATTGCTTTCATCACATCCTAACTCTAATTGCTTTATCCCTCTTGTCACTTCATCACTCTCATGTCTTCCTATTCTCTTTGCTTCATCACTCTCATCCTCTCATCACATCATCACTCTCACCGCTTAAACACTCTCATATCCCTTCATCCCTTCATCCCTCTTACTATTTTTAAATGGCCCCTCAGAAATCCTCCTCCCCCCCCCAAGTCCACTAAAAAATCCAATTGACCAAAGCAAACATCCCCCAGGAACTCAACATGCAACAATCCTCCCCCATCAGCTTCCAAAGGCTCAAGTCAGCTCAAGAGAGCTGATCACATCATCCTGGTAAACTGGCTCAAAATTCCCTCCAACTACAATCCTTGTTTTGGATCCACCAATGAAACACGTGTTGGCCAACCTCCATCTTCTAAGGTCAAGGGTTATCTCCTGATTGCCAATGAACTCAAGAATAAAACAAAAGGTAGGCTGGATCTTTCATCCAAAAAGATGAGGGAGCAATTCAAGAATTATCAAGCCAATTACAAAAAGGCCCACTCAATTTCAATCTCCAGTGGCTTTGGTATCACCAAATCTGACAAAGCCAAGGGAATCAACTTGGTGGTTGATAAGTTGGACTCCATCTGTCCTTTATATATTCAAATGGATGAAATCTTTCAAAAGAAGGCCAGCATCACCCCCCTAGCCCCTTTTTATGCCCAACAATCCAATTCAGTTGACGCTGAGGACTTGGCTGGGGATCCTCAGCCTAGCAATGGTGATCCTGAAGAAACCTATGAGTGGCCCCCATCCAATTCCAAGGAGGATATTCAAATGCAATCAGCTCCAATCATGTCTACTTCCGCATTGATTGAGGATTCAAATCCCACCTTGGACCCCTCCCCTCATTCTTTGGATTGCTTTCTGCCTGGGGTGGAAGAACTGGAGAACTGGGCCAATGAGGAGGATGTCATTCCCGTATCACCATTGCCATCAAAATCTGCTCAAGTAACAAACCAAGTTATTTTCTCTTCTATCCAGATTCCTGACTGATTTGGATTTGAAAGAAACAGGCTTATCCATTTCTGAATGGCCAAAACTCAAGCCAATGGGGCCTCCCACATCCCCTTCAAACAAGAGCAATGATATTCCCGCAAAAACCTCCTCTGCAAAGGGCAAGCTAAAGGCCTCCAATTCCATCAACATCAAACCAAAAAACATTCAAAAGAGGAGAAACACTTCAAATTTTTCAGTCTTTGAGGAGATCATGGAGAAGCAAGATTCAAGTAAGCCAATTCAATTATCCTTGCTTTCAAAATAAAGCTCATTCCTATTCCCCTCTGAAAAACAGTGAAATATCAAATTGAATCTGAAAAACTTCAGTTTGAAAAGGAGAAGTGGAATTGTCAACTGGCTATTGATTTTGGTTCTCTTGAGCTGACTTGAGCCTTTGGAAGCTGATGGGGGAGGATTGTTTGATGTAGAGTTCCTTGGGGATTTTTGCTTTTGTCCATTGGATTTCTGTGTGGACTTAACGGGGAGGTTTGGTGAGGGGCCATTTTAAAAGAGTAAGAGGGATGAAGGGATTAAGCAATGAGAGCAATGAAGCAATGAGATTTAGGATGTGATTAAAGCAATAAAGTGATGACAGTCATGAAGCAATGAGGATAGAAATGAGGAGACAAGAGTGATGAAGTGACAAGAGAAATGAATCAATGAGATTTATGATGTGATTAAATCAATAAAGTGAAAAGAGCAATAAAGCAATGAGAGTTAGGATGTGATGATGAGGATAGCACTGAAGAAACGAGAGTGATGAAGTGACAAGAGCAATAAATAAATAAGAGTTAGGATGTGATGAAAGCAATAAATTGATGATAGAAATGGAGCAATGAGGATATGAATGAAGAGATGAGAGTGATGAAGTTACAAGAGCAATAAAGCAATGAGAGTTAGGATGTAATGAAATTGATAAAGTGATGAGAGTGGTGAAGCAATGAGGTTAGAAATGAAGAGATGAGAACAATGAATCAAATTTTTTTGGATGAGTTTGGAGGTAGAATTTTTTCCAACGAGGTTGGAGGTTGAAACCAGGGGTGATGATGTGGAATGATGGGTTGAGGCAGTGAAAGCATTTAAATAATTTATTTGAAGGAACCAATCTATTGTCAGGTAAATCTGAAACGTCTAATCTGAAATAAGCGGGTTTCTTTGATTTTTAATTGCAGGTTTGAAATTTTGGATTTGGGTTGAAACCCACCTTAAAAATTTGCAGGTTCCCATAACTCTGATGCACCCTAATGAAGCTTATTTTTTGATATTTGAACATATCTGAATTCTCTTCATGAAATAGATGTATGTAGCGTTTTTTTTATGTTTGGCGCAAAGGTGTTTCATTTCATCAGGAATCTTTATTTTTCCTCAATGAAATCTGTTTTTAATATTTCTTATAATTTTTGATGTACTGGATGCTATTTTTGGTTGAATATTTCATAATATTAGGGCGTATCAAAGTTAAAAATGTCAAAAAATTAAATGGCTGATTTCAGGCTTTTCTATTCTATTTTTTGAAAATTTTACTTTTGTGATCTAAACATATTGATTTATTGTCTTTTTTGATAAAAAAATATTTTTTGAAAAATTGAAATTTTTCCTGAAATAAGCAATTTAAATTTCTCAAAATTTTAACTTTGATACACACTATTTAAATTCCTAGCATGAAATAGGTATATTAGGGGGTATCAAAGTTAACCAAACCCGCCATTTTTTAATGGCGGGTTTCAACCCAAATCCTCCATTTCAAACCCGCCATTAAAAATCAAAAAAACCCACTTATTTCAGATCAGACGTGTCAAAGTTAACCTGAAATAAGTGGGTTTTTTCAAATAAAGTATTTAAATGCTTCCACCACCTGTCCGCGTCATACACCCCTGTCTTCCCACCTCCTTCTACCTCCAACCTCATCAGAAAATTTTTTACCCCCACCCTCATCATAAAATTGATTGACCACTCTCATCACTTTATCGCTCTGATCACTAGATCACTCTCATCCACTTCATCGCTCTCAAAACTTCATCGCTCTTAAAACTTCATCACTCTCATCACTTAACCGCTCTCATCACTTGATCACTCTCATCCACTTTATCGCTCTCAAAACTTCATCACTCTCATCACTTAACCGCTCTCATCACTTGATCACTCTCATCCACTTTATTGCTCTCAAAACTTCACCACTCTCATCACTTTATCGCTCTCATCACTTGCGTAGCCCGAACTCTTTCAAATGGCCCCTCAGCAAACCTCCCCCCACAAGTCCAACACACCCAAGAGAACATTTCCAAGGAACTCCACAACAAACAATCCTCCCCCATCAGCTTCCAAGGGCTCAAGTCAGCTCAAGAGAGCTGATCACATCATCCTGGTAAACTGGCTGAAAATTCCCTCCAACTACAATGCCTGCTTTCAATCCAACAACGAAACACGTGTTGGCCAAACTCAATCCTCTAAGGTCAATGGTTATCTCCTGATGGCCAATGAACTCAAGAACAAAACAAAAGGTAGGCTGGATCTGTCATCCAAACAGATGAGGGAGCGGTTCAAAAACTATTGATCCAAGTACAAAAAGGCCCACTCCATGTCTATCTCCACTGGCTTTGGTATCACCGACTTGGACAAAGCCAAAGGAATCAACTCGGTGGTTGATAAGTTGGACTCCATTTGTCCTTTTTATATTCAAATGGATGAAATCTTTGGAAAGAAGGCCAACATCACCCCCCTAGCTGCTTTTGATGCCCAACAATCCGATTCCGTTGATGCCAAGGACTTGGCTGGGGATGCTCAGCCTACCAATGGGGACCTTGATCAAACCTTGGCCTTGGAGTGGCCCCCATCTGATGACAAGGAGGATATTCAAACACGATTGGCTCCAATCACTTCTACTTTGGTATTGATTGATCAGTCAATCCCAACCTTGGACCCCTCACTTCCTTCTTTTGATTGCTCTCTATCTGGGGCAGAACAACTGGAGAAATTGCCCAATGAGGAGGATGTTATTCCTGGATCACCGTTGCCATCAACATTGGCTCAAGTAAGGAACTAAATTGTTTTTGATTCTGTCTGATTGCTCCTGACTGATTTACATTGTAAAAAAACAGGCTCATCCATTTTTGATTGGCCAAAAACTCAAGCCAATGGGGCCTCCCACATTGCCTTCAAATACTAGTGAGGACTTTCAGACTCAAACCTCCTCTGCCAAGGGTAAGAAAAAGGCCTCCAATTCCATCAATGTCAACCCCAAAAGTCATCAAAAGAGGAGAAACACTTCCAGTTTTTTGGGCTTTGAAGAAATCATGGAGAAGCAAGATTCATGTAAGTTGATTGATTCAATATCCTTGCTTTCAAAATCATGCTCATTGCCATTCCCCTCCAAAAAACAGTGAAATCACAAATTGAATCAGATAAACTTCAGTTTGAAAAGCAAAAGTGGGATCGCCAACTGGCCATGGATGGTCAAAAGCAGCAAGCCAAGACTTTGGCTAATCAAAAAAAATTGGATGCTGAGTGGAGGTTGAAACAAGCTGAGCTAGAGTTTCAAAAAGAGGAAAAGGAGAAGGATTGGCAGCAAGTGCAACTAGAAAAGGAGAGGGAACAATGGGCAAACAAAAAAAAGGATAAGGTATCAGTAGCTTTGGCTTGCATTGGAAGTGGTATATTGGTAGAAGAAATACAGCAGATTACTCAAATGCTGGGCTTGTAAATATATTTGCATGGATGAAAGAAAAACAAATTATTTTTTACTACAACAACGTTTGAGAGCATTCTTAACCCCACCAATATACAAATCTTTTTTGATTTTATTGATATTTTTTTCTCTAGAGTAAATTTGGCCGTTTTTCATGTCCCTACAAGTGCTCTGAGTTTTTTTATTAATTTGGAGTGACATGGCCATTCTGGTATGGGTTGCTGTGTCCACAGCTGGAAAGGTACAGTGCTTGTACTTGTTAGCCGCCCAAACCATTTTGACTATACCTTTTTGCTTGAAATCAATTCCAAAGCCAAGGTCAGGAAAAACAAATTGACCGTCCGAAACTTGATATTCATCCGTATCTTCAATAAGTTGACCATTTGATTTTTTGGTTGGGACCACAAGTAAAAAGGAATAGCCAGAGATATCGCCTTTGTCAATATGAGGAGAATTGTAAAAAGAATCCAAGGTGAAATTGAGGTGTGGGGAGCAATCAAAAGGTGTAGGTTTGGAACCAAATTCCAACGAAGAGAAAGAGGGAATGTTGCTGTCTTTCATGGTATCACGGTTTGATTCAAAGGCAAGTTTGGCCAAATTACAAAACATTTGTCCTAAAATTCGGGATACTTTGTTGGCCTTCAAGTTGAGGACAGCGTACTCTTGAGGAGAAGATCTAATGGATGATTTCTTCACATAGCGTCCGAATAACTCCAAAGGGTTCATCAATTTTGGCCAACCAATTGCCCACATTTTTCCACCCCAAGATCTTGAGGGACCAACCGGGTTGACAAATTTTTTTGAACTGTGAAGGAATGTCGTCACAAAGTTGATATCTTTCTTATCTTGCTCAGATAGTCAATCCAAAGGCACAAATTCAATGACGGCAACCAGATCATGGTGATCAGATTGGTCGAGAACAATAACTTTTCCATGGTGGAAGAAGTGGAAAGCCCCAATTGTCTGTTTTGCTTGCTTAAATTCTTCCTGGGTGGGTTTTTGAGGGTTGTTTTTCTTTTCAGCCATGATAGAAGGGTACAGATCCAAAGGGCATAGCTTTTGTCTAGACCAGGCAAACTTTTCCTTGATCAAGTCTTCAGTCACTTCCAAAGAAATTTCCGAATCCCTCATTTGAGCCCTCCTTTTTCTACAATTCCTCTGCTTGCCACCTCTCTTTATGTTTTTCATACCATCTCCTTCCATCTTTCTCCCTCCCAGGCACTTGCTGCACCCAAGGTGAGGATCAAGGTGAAATTTGAATGGATGTATAACATTTTGAGTTTGGTAGCCAGTGAAGGAATTGATACATATCAAAAGAATAGAATTAGATGGGGAGGAGTGGTAATGATGAGGAGCCGCAGCCGGCATCATACTAGGCAAACCAGACTGTCCCAGGACGTAGCTTGGTTGGCGTAAGACTTGAGAGAATGTGTTCTGGCCAAGCTCAAAAACCTAAAAAAAAAAAAAAAAAAAAAAAAAAAAAAAAAAAAAAAAAAAAAAAAAAAAAAAAAAAAACGGGGAAGTCAGTTCCTGTACCCTACAAAAACCCTGCATCAATTAGCCCAAACAATTTGCCAATCAATTGCGAATCAATTGCTTGATTGAATGCCAATCAATTGGGCAATCAATTGCCGATCAATTGAGCAATTGATTTGCAATTGATCGGCAATCGATCGCTTGATTGATTCACAATCAATTGAGCAATTGATGGCCGATTGATTGCAAATCAATTGAGCAATCAATCGCTCAATTGATGAGAGGAGGAATTGGAGGAGGGGAGGGGCTCACCTTGAGGGATTGACCAAGGGATCCAGGGGGGGACTAAAGGTTGAATGATCAAAGGATCAGCAACTGGTGAGGGGAAGGAAGAGGAAGAGGGTGGAGGGGGCTTACCGGGATTAGGAGGAGGGGATTCAGTGAGTGAGGTGAGATGAGGTGGTGGTGGTGATGAGTGAGGTGGTTTGGTGAGGAGGAGGCAGGGTTTGACCAGTGAGTGAGTGGGGTGGATCCAGGGGGGGACTAAAGGTTGAATGATCAAAGGATCAGCGACTGGTGAGGGGAAGGAGAAGGAAGAGGGTGGAGGGGGCTTACCAGGATTAGGAGGAGGGGATTCAGTGAGTGAGGTGAGATGAGGTGGTGGTGGTGAGTAAGGTGGTGGTGATGAGTGAGGTGGTTTGGTGAGGAGGAGGCAGGGTTTGACCGGTGAGTGAGTGGGGTGAGGTTGAAGGGGTTGAGTGGTGAGGGGGAGGGGGGTGGCATTTGGTGAGTGGCAGGGTTTGAGGTGGAGGTGGTTTTTGATTCAAGTCCACTAAAAAGAAAAATAAAAAAAAAACTCGGCCTATGAATCTTGGGTGAACATTCAAAACCAAAAAAATACGGTGAAGGGAATTTTTACCAATTTCAAAATCAAACATTACTCATCAAAGCAAGCAAGGGTGAGAGGAAGAATCCGCTCTCTCATAGAAGAAGATGAGGGACCAGATGAGACAGGGATGACTTGAGGCGGATCAGGAATATCATCTTGGAATATTTTGTCCCATTCATCTTTGATGTCGGCCAAAAGGTTGTGAAGGATTACACAAGTGATAATCCAGTTGATGAGGAACCTCATATCTTTGGAATATTGGAGCTGGTTTTGCATCTCCCGTAAGCTGGCCCATCTTCCTTTCAGAATTCCTATGGCATGCTCAATACGAACTTGTGATTGGGCAAGATGATAGTTAAAATTGGTTTTTCTTTGATCATTGGATGAAACATTCCGGTATGCTGGAACTACATATTTCCCACTAGCATAAGCCAAATCGGCCAGAAGGTATTGATCTTGGTCAAAGTAGATCTCTGGTTGTTGGGCAATCCGCATCCAATTGAAAACATATGAATCATGACAAGAACCTGGAAGGCCAGCATGGAGGGAGATGAACTTCTTGTTGTTAATTGCAAACAAGTTGTAGTGCCACGGAGTATCTAAACAAAGAGATGGAAAATATTTGGTCAGTGTGTGATCCAAAGTTTTATCATAGCAATTGGAAAAGAAATGAATCAATTGCCTTTTTTTACGATCAAAATAGTGGTTGCCATCTAGGTTGGGTTTTTGACTCAAGGGGATGGTGGTTCCATCAACAAAACCAATGCAACCAGGAAAGCCTTCTGTCTCCATTCCTTGAGATATCTCCTTGCTTTCTTCTTTGGTTGGCCATGAAAGGACCAAGCAACGGAAAGATAGGATAGCAATCATGACTCTTTTGGTGTATAAGTCAATGCTTCCGTAATTGACTGAGAATAGATTTTCCAATTGATGGATTGCTGCTCCATTTCCATTTGACCCCAATCTATAAAGAGCAACGGCAAGTTGGATGGCTGGATCGCGTTGAGGATTGCGAGAATTGTTCTGGAAGATGTGGTGGTCTTCAATCATTGCCAAAAGTTTCATGAAAGAAGGCAACAAAGTTTGGAACAGTTGCTGGAAGCTTAAGTCAGGGATGAGATGAAGCTTTTGCCTTTCATACATAGGGTTATGGAGAGTGTGTATTCTTGGAACCATGTATTGCTTTGCCAACAGAGAATTCAAAGCTAACCAAGTTGATTCCAAATTGGAGTCTGAATCAGAGTCTGAATGGGAGTCAAACAGTAGCAAAAGTTGAGTCAGCTTTTTTGCGTTTTCAACTTGCTGGCGGGATGTTTGATTGGACATGTTGAGAAAGGTGGTGAGTGATGTGGGGTGATGAGATGATGATGGGATTTGTGTGAAGCTGGGTATGTGAAGGTATGTGAAAAATGATAGAGATGTGTGTGATGCAATGGATATGGGACCGGTATGGATTTGCTGATGTGGATGGGTGTTTTTGATGTGATGGATGGTGGATGGATGATGATGCATAAATGGCGGGTTTAATGGCGTGTTTGATGATTGAAATCCGCCATTTTCATGAAACACACCATTTTGAAATACACCAGTTAGGGGGTATGTGTATTTCAGAAACCCGCCATTAAAAATGGCGGGTTTTGTCAAAAAAAATGGTGGGTTTCTGATGGTGGGTTTGCTAACTTTGATACGCCCTATTTAGCATTTTTTATTTTTGTTTATGTTTTGTACAAGGATTTTTATATTCAACTGGATATTTCTCACTTTTTGCAAGGAGATTGGTTTTTTACATTTTTTCTCATAATTAGTAATTTTTTTGATTTTTTGGCCAAATGTGACCTCAGATTTGAATTCCTCAAAACAAAAATTGATATTTATTGCACTTTTACATCTTGAATTTACTCAATTGGTGTCCATATTTTAATTCTCCAAAACACGCTACCCCAGACAGACCTTAAAGGGGATCTGAGACCTTTTGTAAGCCCCCCATGGGCCCCAATAAATTCTAACAGGCCTTGAGGGGCCCAACGCGCCCTAAAAGGTGTTTCCTCCTACCCCAGGCACTCCTTCAATCATCAAGAAGGCTGCATGTCTTACAGGGGTCAGAAAGCATGCCAATGAAACCTTTTGGCATTTCTTTAGTAAAATAATTGCTACAATAACACCAATTTAAAAAATTGGTGTGATTTGAGTGACTTGTTTGGCATGATTTTAGCCTTGCCCTATTCATTTTTTATATTTTTCTTTATATTTTTTCTTTTTTTTAAAAAAAAAAATGTTTTTATTTATTTGTGTATATTTGGCTTTTGACTCCCTCATTTTTATTTTTTGATTTATTTTCTCTTCATATCCTTTTTTAAATATTTATTTTATATATTTTATATGGCGCATCATTTGTTTTCCACCCCCAGCCCTCATTTTCACATGGTTTTGATGATACCACAACGTCCCACAATGTCCCCCATCCACATTGTTTTCCTTAAATTTTCATGGTTTGTGAAGTTGTAACATAAATAAATAAGAAATACCACCACATAGGGTGCCATCTTAGACCTCTCTTGTAATTTCTTGATACTTTTTGGTTGATTTGAAGGTCTTGAAAATAAGTTTCAAAGAATTGAAAAAAAAACTTCATGCCTCAAATTTTTTCACTTTTTTCAATAATTTCTTTCTAATTATATTGGATAATCTGAAGGGAAAAAAGTTTAGAAATATAAAAGGCAATTCAAATATTATTTTTGCAGATTTTTAGTGCTTCATTTTCCAACCAAAAAATGGGATTAACATAGAAGAAAAGGTGTTCTTTTCAACTTTTTATTTTGCCTTATCTTTCTGAAGCATTTTCCATTTATGACCTTCCATTATTTTTTTAGGCATTTTGTAGGGTACAAGATATTTATTTTGTGATTTTTAGGACCAATCATTTACCTCGAAATAGTTTATTCAACTACAAAAACAACAGAAAATTTCTGTTTTGGGGTGCATTTTGGAGCCATTTCTGATACCATTTTGATTCTTCTTATAGAAAATCTGAGTTTATTGTTATTAAATATATTTCAAATGACACATATAATTGTTTTCATATTTTTTCAACTTGTTTTAGAACTCTCCCCTTTGGAAGGGGTTTGCTAGCAATAAATTACAAAAATGGGAGGATTTGATTCATAATAAATTAGAAATTAGTTCAAATTTTTCTTTTCCTCCTACAAAGTCCCCACATCTAAGAAAAAAATTAGTAAAATTTGATGATTATTGATTCTTTGCTTTTTTTTTTGCTGAATTTTTCATTTTATTTTCTGTTAATTATTGACTCAGTGATTTAGAGAAAAAAATGAAATTTTTGTGTTTTAAATTATGAGTTTTTTGGGAAGAAAAAAACCTCAAAAAAAGTCCTCAGATTATTTTCTTGTTCCCTTCCCAATTCCCACTAAAAGACTGCAAACTTAAAAATTGGAAAATTCCTCAGGAGGATAAAGGGAAAAAAAATTAAAAAGAACATCTTTTATTCTATTTTCATACCATTTTTTGGCCAGAAAATTAAGTAGTAAAAATTTTTTAAAATCATATTCAAATTGTCAGTTATATTTGAAAACTTTCTGTCTCTTCAGAATTTCCAACATGGTTAGAAAACATGTTTTAAAAAAAGGTGAAAACATTTGTGAAATTTTCTTTTCCTTGAATTTTTGAAACTAATCTTGAATGCCTTTAAATGGACCACAAAATCTCAAAGAATTATCAGAGAGCTTTGAGATGACACCCTAAGCGGTGATATTTTTTGATTATTTTTTTTCAAATTCACAAAACCACAAAAATTCAAGGAAAATAGCATGTATGGGGGATGTTGTGGGATGTTGTGGTGACCTCAATACCGAAAAAAAATAAGGGTTTGTGGCGTGAAATAAATAATTCCCTATATATATATTCCTTGATTTGTGAATTATTTGAATTTTTTTTTATTCAAAAACCACTTATGTTTTATTTGAGATGATAAAAATTAAATGAAATTGATAAATTGTAAATCAAAAATGAAAATGAAAAATAAAAATATATAATGAGGTGTATCAGATTTAGCCCACCCACCATTTTGTTAATGGCGGGTTTCAGTAAAATACCCCAATTTCTAACACACCATTAAAAATAAAAAAAAAACAGTTATTTTGCATCAGATGTGTCAAAGTTACCCAAAAATAAATTGGTTTGTTTTAGATAAAGTATTTAAAGGTTTTTGCAACCTCAAACACACGTCAGTCCATGTCATGCACCCCTGGTTTCCCACCTCCTTCTACCTCCAAACTCATTGGAAAAATTTGATTCATTAATCATCACTTTATTGCTCTCATAACTTCATCACTCTCAAAAATTTACTGCTCTCATCACTTTATTGATCTCATCAATTCATCACTCTCATCAATTTATTGCTCTCATCATCACTTTATTGCTCTCATCACTTTATTTCTCTCATTACTTTATTTCTCTCATCACTTTATTGCTCTCATCACTTCATCAATCTCATCAATTTATTGCTCTAATCACTTTATTAGGGTGTATCAGAGTTAAAAGTTTGAAAAACTTGAGTAGCGTATTTCAGGAAAAATATCAATTTTTCAAGAAATGTTTTTTTATCAAAATAAAAAATGAACCAATGGTTTCAACTGAAAAAAAAAATTAAAAAAAATGGATAGGCCTGAAATCAGCCATTTAATTTTTTGAAAGTTTTAACTCTGATACACCCTATTGATCTCATCACTTCATCACTTTCATCACTTTATTGCTCTAATCACTTATCACTCTCATCACTTCATCACTCTCATCAATTGATTGCTCTAATCACTACATCACTCTCATAACTTTGTTGCTCTCATACTTGATCACTCTCATCACTTTATTGCTCTCATCACTTCATCACTCTCATTAATTTATTTCTCTCATCACTTTATTGCTCTCATCACTTCATCATTCTCATCACCTATCACTCTCATCACTTCATCACTCTCATCACTTCATTTCTCTCATCATTTCATCACTCTCATCACTTTATTGCTCTCATCACTTATTTCTCTCATCACTTCATCACCCTCATTGCTT
Organism: Puccinia polysora; assembly: GCA_025617555.3. NCBI lineage: Eukaryota > Fungi > Basidiomycota > Pucciniomycetes > Pucciniales > Pucciniaceae > Puccinia > Puccinia polysora. The sequence continues at coordinate 37,450,192 of CM062629.1, forward strand.
TTTTTCTCTCATCACTTCATCAGTCTTATTTTTTCATCACTCTTACTCTGTTCAAATGGTCCCTCAGTTTTTCAAATAATCTCCTCCCATCTTTTTCCCTTCCATCCACATACTTTTTATTGTGGTGAGTATCAAGAGGTATTAAATTCATTGTAATTATAAGTTTTTGAGGGTTGCAAGCCCTATTCTTGCCATGTCTCTGTATTTTTTTCAGACCATCTCCTCCCATCTTGTTCCCTCCCATCCACATACTTTGATTGGTTTGAGGATCAAGAAGGGATTCAATTTATTTTGTAAAATTTTGAAGTACATGGGAGAATAATTGGGGTGGAAGAAAAAGGATGGGTGTAGAAATAACAAGGGGTCAATGGTGATGTTTCACTGCATAAAAACTCTTTGAAAACCTTTTATTTGAGTCTTTTGGATTGATTATATCATCCAACTCATCCAAATTGGACTTTTTCCAGTTTATGAGAGTAGCTTGGAGTTGCTTTGCATCATCAGATGCTTGGAGTTACAGTTTTTTCCAACAGACTTCAAACTTGTTTTCAATAATTTGATGGATCTGATTGGGTTGTGTGAGTCAAGGATTCTGGGAGTTAGGCTGGATGCAGTTGAGAATCTAATTATCTTGATCATCTCATTGATGACAATTGAGATGGATTGGGATGGGTAGCAACATACAGTACAAGTGGATCAAGGACTTTTTGACTCCCAAGATGAAAACCTTCCAGGCCTTTTCAAGCATGTACTCCAACCATTTTATCTTCCAAAGGATCCTAAAAATTCTCATGTATTTTTCCATGGCCATCAAGCTCATGAGAACATCTAAGGGTTGGGGCAATCCTGGAAGACATTTTAGATCAAAGGTAGGATATGAATGGCTTGGGTTTTGGATGGATAAACCATTTGAAGAAGGGAGAGGAGAGGAGAGGGGGGTGGCCGCTGGATGGGAATCCAACAAAAAGGCTTTTGTGCAGTTGGTACCAAGGAGCAGGTCAATTAGGATGGGTGGAGAGTTTCAGGATGGAAATGGGGAGGATGGTGTGATGGGGCACATAGATGGATGGATGTCCTGTCAATTATGGAGATGAGGATGTTATTTGAAATGGATATTGAACAAGATTGAAGTTATGGATGATTATTTGATGGGGGATTAGGTCAATTGAGAGGAATGGAGATGATCAAGATGAAGATAAGATATACCTCTGAGTCAATGAGGGATTACAGATAGGATGATAGAGAAAATATTGACTGAAGAAGACAAAGATCAGGAGAACTGATGATAAGGAAGATTTCCTGATAAGGAATGCAGTTAAGACAGAGAGATATGGAGGGAGGAAGAGAGAGGGGGAGAGAAGTAGAGAAGTAGAGAAGGGTAAATGGACAGGGACAGGGATAGGGATAGGATAGGGTCAGTCAAGATGGGTTTAGGACAAGGATAATAAGGATGAGGACAAGTATAATATTGGTTCTAATCAGGCAGGACTCAACCAGAAGGGGTTTAAGACTGGAAACCTTCATACACCACTCCAGGTGGCTGCTGGTAATCAAATTTTAAAATCAGTCAATGGGACTGTTTACCTGCTTGAGGACACATAATTCAAGCCAAAAATGATTTAATTTGTGGTCAGAGGATAAATAAGGATGGAAGGAGGTATAAAAGAGGTTTTTAAACTTGATAGCAGCCATGTTTGCATTCAGGCCTAAATCTGGCAAGGTAAAATGATCAAATTTGGAAATTCAAATCAAGATAAATGGGCAGAAAATTTTTTTCCCAATTGATTTTCTAGCAATTGATTAGAGCCAAGGATCCATTTGGCAATTCAATGATAGTTAGATGACAGGTTAGGAATCTTTAGGAAGATACATCAATGATGCTTTTTGATGGTCAACTCTTCCTTGAGTGCAAAATCAAAGGCTTCTTGGATGATACTATCAATTGATTGAGATTTTTTGATTGCCAATTTGATGACACTTTTTGACAGTCAACTCTTCCTTGAGTGCAAAAGCAAAGGCTTGGATCCTGTTGAAATGTTGGGAGGCATTTTTTAATTCATGAGCCAGCAGGTATGCTGATGATTGTGGGATAGAGAGATGAGTTACTAACACAAGCCAGTGAGTTAGTACTGAAAATGGACTGAGATTTGATGGGAAATGGTGGGGTGGATCAATGATGCTGATGATTTTGATAGAGTGGATGGATGATGAGAGGCTTGGATGGGTGTTTTGCATGTCAATGGATGATGATGAATAAATGGTGGATTTGATGTTTGAAATCCATAATTTCCATGAAACACACCATTTTGAAATGTACCAGTTAGAGGGTATGTGTATTTTAGAGACCTGCCATGAAAATGGCAGGTTTGGTCAAAAAGAAAAGTTGGGTCTCTAATGGTGAGTTTTCTAACTCTGATATAGCCTAAAAAATGAAAAAAATAAATAGGCCAATGTTAAATTTGCAACCTTGCAACCCCCATTCACTACCTAAAATGGGGTTGCATGGCGCAATTTGCAACCTATTGTGAGTTGCAAGTGGCTGTTTGCAACCAGATTGGGTTGCAAATGGTGGCTCACGACCTCATTTGGTGTTTTGAAAAGTTGCAAACGGCTGTTCACTACACGCTTGCAACAAAAAAAAATAAAAAAATAAAAAATAAAAAATAAAAAATAAAAAATAAAAAATAAAAAATAAAAAATAAAAAATAAAAAATAAAAAATAAAAAATAAAAAATAAAAAATAAAAAATAAAAAATAAAAAATAAAAAATAAAAAATAAAAAATAAAAAATAAAAAATAAAAAATAAAAAATAAAAAATAAAAAATAAAAAATAAAAAATAAAAAATAAAAAATAAAAAATAAAAAATAAAAAATAAAAAATAAAAAATAAAAAATAAAAAATAAAAAATAAAAAATAAAAAATAAAAAATAAAAAATAAAAAATAAAAAATAAAAAATAAAAAATAAAAAATAAAAAATAAAAAATAAAAAATAAAAAATAAAAAATAAAAAATAAAAAATAAAAAATAAAAAATAAAAAATAAAAAATAAAAAATAAAAAATAAAAAATAAAAAATAAAAAATAAAAAATAAAAAATAAAAAATAAAAAATAAAAAATAAAAAATAAAAAATAAAAAATAAAAAATAAAAAATAAAAAATAAAAAATAAAAAATAAAAAATAAAAAATAAAAATAAAAATAAATAAAAATAAATAAAAATAAAAATAAAAGAATATCAATAAAAATAAATAAAAATAGATAAAAATAGATAAAAATAAATAAAAATAAATAAATATGAATAAAAATAAATAAAAATAAATAATAGGGCGCATCAGAGTTAAGCAAACCCATCATTTTTTAATGGTGGGTTTCAAACCCACCATTAAAAATCAAAAAAACCCACTTATTTCACATCAAATGTGTCAGAGTTACCTGGAAATAAGTGAGTTTTTTCAAATGAATAATTTAAAGGCTTCCACCACCTGTCCCCATCATCCACCCCTGGCTTCCTACCTCTTTCTAACTCCAACCTCATTGGAAAAAAATTTGGTTCATTGCTCTTCATCTCTTCATCACTATCCTCATCACTTTATCACTTTCATCACATCAAGCTGACTCTCATTTGACCACTATCCTGATCAGTTCATCAATCTCATCTGTTTATTGCTTTCATCAAATCCAGCTCACTTTCATTGGATCACTATCCTTATAACTTCATTGCTCTCATCCTTTTATTGCTTTCATCACATCCAGCTAACTTTCATTGGATCACTTTCCTCATCACTTCATCACTCTCATCACATTATTTGTTTCATCACATCCTAACTCTCATTTCTTTGTCCCTCTTGTCACTTCATCACTCTCATCTCTTCCTATGCTCTTTGATTCATCACTCTCATCCTCTCATCACATCATCACTTTCACCACCTAAAGACTCTCATAGCCCTGCATCCCTTCATCCCTCTTACTATTTTTAAATGGCCCCGCAGTGATCCTCCCCCTGCAAGTCCACTAAAGAATCCAATGGACCAAAGAAAACACCCCCCAGGAACTCAACATCCAAAAATCCTCCCCCATCATCTTCCAAAGGCTCAAGTTATCTCAAGAGAGCTGATCACATCATCCTGGTAAACTGGCTCAAAATTCCATCCAACTACAATGCTTGCTTTGGATCAAACAGTGAAACACGTGTTGGCCAACCTCAATCCTCTAAGGTCAATGGTTATCTCCTGATTGCCAATGAACTCAAGAATAAAACAAAAGGTAGGCTGGATCTGTTGTCCAAGCAGATTAGGGAGCAATTCAACAATTATCAAGCCAAGTAAAAAAAGGCCCACTCCATGTCAATCTCTACCGGCTTTGGTATCACCAACTCTGACAAAGCCAAGGGCATCAACTTGGTGGTTGATAAGTTGGACTCCATTTGTCCTTTTTATATTCGAATGGATGAAAGCTTTGGAAAGGAGGCCAAAATCACCCCCCTAGCTGCTTTTAATACCCATTAATCCAATTCAGTTGACGCTGAGGACTTGGCTGGGGATCCTCAGCCTAGCAATGGTTATCCTGAAGAAACCTATGAGTGGCCCCCATCCAATGCCAAGGAGGATATTCAAAAGCAATCAGCTCCAATCATGTCTATTTTTGCGTTGATTGAGGAGTCAAAACCAACTTTGGACCCCTCCCCTCCTTCATTGGATTTCTCTTTTCCTGGGGTGGAAGAACTGGAGAACCGGGCCAATGAGGAGGATGTCATTTCTGTATCACCATTGCCATCAAAATCTGCTCAAGTAAAAAACCAAGTTCTTTTCTCTTCTGTCGAGTTAATCCTGACTGATTTAGATTTGAAAGAAAAAGGCTCATCCATTCCTGAATGGCCAAAAACTCAAGCCAATGGGGCCTCCCATATCCCCTTCAAATGGGAGCAATCATGTTCCCACACAAACCTCCTCTGCAAAGGGAAAGCAAAAGGCCTCCAATTCCATCAACATCAATCCCAATAGCATTCAAAAGAGGACAAACAATTCAAACTTATTGGGCTTTGAGGAGATCATGGATAAGCAAAATTCAAGTAAGCCCATTGGATTCTCCTTGCTGTCAAAATCTAGCTCATTCCTATTCCCCTCTGAAAAACAGTGAAATCACAAATTGAATCTGAAAAACTTCAGTTTGAAAAGGAGAAGTGGGATTGTCAACTGGCTATTGATTTTAAAAAGCAGAAAGCCAGGATTTTGGCTCATCCAAAAAAATTGGATGCTGAGTGGAAGTTTAAACAGGCTGAGCTAGAATTTCAAAAAGAGCAAAAGGAGAAGGATCAACAGCAAGTGCAACTGAAAATGGAGAGGGAACAAATGGCAACAGAAAAAAGTATAAGTGTTCAATGGCTGCAGCATACATTGGTAGCAGTAGAAAAGTAGATGAATTAAAGCAGATTACTCAAATGCCTGGCTTGAAAATATATTTTCTTTGATGAAAAACTTAGAAAGAAGAACAAATCATTTTTGATTAAAACAATGCTTAAGACTATTTTCACCCCACCAATGAAATAATATTTTTTCTTTTTATTTATATTTTTTTCCTGGGGTATATTTTCCCACTCCCCAAGTCCCTGCAAGTGTTTTTAGTCATTTTGTTGATTTGCATTGACATTTCCATTCTTGTATGAGTGGCAGTCTCCACAGCAGGAAAATTACAGTGCTTGTACTTATTGGCTGCCCAAACAATTTTGACCACACCTTTCCGCTTGAAGTCAATTCCAAATCCCAGGTCAGGAAAAACAAATTGGCCATCAGATACTTGATATTTAACTGTGTTTTCAATAAGTCCTCCATTTGATTTCTTGTTTGGAACTGCAAATAAAAAGGAATACTCAGAGATGTCACCTTTGTCAATTTGAGGTGAGTTGTAAATAGATTTGGATGTGAAGGTAAAATGCGGAGAGGAGTCAAAGGGAGTAGGCTGAGAACCAAATTTGAGTGATGAGAAGGAGGGGATGCCATTTTCCTTCATTATTTCACGGTTTGATTTGAAGGGAAGTCTGGCCAAATTCCAAAACATTTCTCCTAAAATTCAAGAGACTTTGTCTGCCTTAAGATTGATAAAAGCATACTCTTGAGGGGAATATTGAATAGATTATTTCTTCACATAGCGCCCAAATAACACAAAGGGGTCCATCAATTGTTTCCATCCAATTGCCGACATTTTTCCACCCCAAGATCTTGAGGGACCAACTGTGTTGACAAATTCTTTTGACTGGTGAAGGAAAGTTGTCACAAAGTTTATGTCCTTCTTGTCTTGATCAGAAAGTTTATCCAAGGGACAAATTCAATTATTGCAACAAGACTGTTGTGATCAGACTTATTGAGAACAATTACTTTTCCATGGTGGAAGAAATAAAATTGCTTGATTGTCTGCTTGTCAATTTCAAACTCAGCTGTTGAGGGTTTTTTATTGTTCTTTTTGTTTCAAGAAGTAATTGCAGGATACAGATCCAAAGATCGTATTTTCCATTCAGACCATACAACATTTTCATTGATTCCCCCCTCTGCAAGTTCCAAAGAGATTTTGGATGCCCTCATTTGATCCCTCTTTTGCTTCAAAGCCCTCTGCTTGCCACCTCTCTTTATGTTTGTTTCCTCATCTCCTTCCATCTTGATATTCCTCAGGCAAATGATCCGCTTGGGTTGAGGATCAAAAAGGGATTCAATTTGGAGTATAACATTGTGAGTGTAGTGGAAGAAGAAATGGAATTGAAGGAAAAGCATTCAACAAAGGATTACCAAAAAAAAATGTCAGTCACATGATCACAAAAAAAAACAAAAATAAATAAATAAAATTACTGGGTGTGGGTGTGAACTAATTGGGCCAGGCTTATTACGCCCCCCCCACCCCAAAAAAAATGGGTGATGTTAAATTCACAGCTCCAGTTGTGTGGGAGCTGTTTACACTGCTCCAGGCGTGTGGGAGCTGTGTACACGGCTCCAGGCGTGTGGGAGCTGTGTACACGGCCCCACATGGCCTGTAGGAGTTTTTTAGGGCCCCTCAAGGCGTGGGGGCCCATACGCTACTCCATATAATTTATAATTTATTATTTATTATTTATTTTTTATCATTTATCATTTATCATTTATCATCTATTATTTATTATTTATTATTTATTTTTAATTTTTTATCATTTATTATCTATTATATATAATTTATTATCTATTATATATAATTTATTATTTATTATTTATTATTATTTATTATTTATTATTTATTATTTATTATTTATTATTTATTATTTAATATTTATTATTCAATATTCAATATTTATTATTTATTATTTATTATTTAATATTTATTATTTATTATTTATTATTTATTATTTATTATTTATTATTTATTATTTATTATTTATTATTTATTATTTATTATTTATGATTTATGATTTATGATTTATTATTTATTATTTATTATTTATTATTTATTATTTATTATTTATTATTTATTATTTATTATTTATTATTTATTATTTATTATTTATTATTTATTATTTATTATTTATTATTTATTATTTATTATTTATTATTTATTATTTATTATTTATTATTTATTATTTATTATTTATTATTTATTATTTATTATTTATCATTTATTATTTATTATTTATTATATATAATTTATTATATATGATTTATAATTTATAATTTATAATTTATAATTTGGAATTTATTATTTATTATTCATTATTTATGATTTAGTGGAGGGTACACAACTTGATTTTCCTTTTTAGCATGCCACACAACTCAAATGGGACTTGTAGCATGCCACACAACCCATTTGAGTCGTGTAGCATGCCACACAGCTCATTTGAGTTGTGTAGGGTGCCACACAGCTCATTTAGCTGTGTACACAACTCAAAGAGCCATGTACAGAGTTGTGTACACGGCTCAATGAGCCGTGAATTTAACATTACCCAAAAAAAAATAGTTACATGATCAAAAAAAATCAGTTACATCATCAAAAAAAAAAAACATACTGGGGGGAAAACCAATTGGGTTGGGCCGGGAGCCAGGTAGGAAAGGCCTGGCACCGCTGTCAACACAGAGGGGGGGGCAGGGCCAAAGTGGGGCAGTTGAGGGGGGAGTTGGCCGCCATCAAGGCGGAGGGGGGGGCAGTCAAGGGTGGGGTTTCCGGCCGTCAACGCAGAGGGGGTTGGGGGGGTGACCAAGGTGAGTGGGGGGGCTGGCCAGTGCTGGTGGGTTTGCTGGCAAGGGTGCCGCCGCCAACCAAGCAAAAGGTAGGGGAAGCGGGCAAACAAGAGGGGTCTGACGCCGTCAACATGGAGGGGGGCAGTCAAGGGGGGGTTCCCGGCAGTCCACGCAGAGAGGGGGGGGCAAGAGACCAATGAGGGGGTTGGGGGGGTGACCAAGGTGAGTGGGGGGGCTGGTGAGTGCTGGCGGGTTGACTGGCAAGGGTGGGGCTGCCAACCAAGCAAAAGGGAGGGGGGGGGCCAGGAAAGTGAGAGGGGGGGAGCAAGCAAGAGGGGGGCAAGGGAGGGGGAGAAATTGAGAGGGGGGGAAGCAAGAGGGAGGAGAGGGGGGGATGCAAAGGTGAGGTTAGCAAGGATGGGTGGGAGGGATGGAAAAGCAGGATGAGGAGGATGGGGGGGCTTGCCTTGGAGATCAACCAAGGAGGTGGGGGGGGGGGGGGTCCTGAAGGTGGATGGATCAAAGGATCAGACTCAAATGATGGGGAGGATGAGGAGGGGGGGGAGCTTACCAGGGGTTCCAACCAAAGGAGGAGGGGAGGTGGTGGGTGAGGAGAAGCGGTGAGATGGAGGTGGTGGGTGAGGCTGAGGTAGTGGGTGAGGTGGAGGGACCAGTGGTTTGGTGGGGTGATGTGGAGAGTGTTTTTTGTCTAAGTCCACCAAAAGAGAAAAAAAAAAAAGTGAGCTGGCCAATGAATGTTGGGTGAACAACCAAAACCAAAAAAATACGCTGAAGGGATTTTTCACCTATCTTGAAATCAAAAATTACTCATCAAAGCAAGCAATGGTGAGAGGAAGAATCTGCTCTCTCATAGAAGAATATGAGGGACAAGATGAGACAGGGGTTACTTGAGGCGGATCAGGAATATCATCTTCAAATATTTTGTCCCATTCATCTTTAATGTTGGCAAAAAGGTTGTGAAGGATTACACAAGTGATAATAAATTTTAGAGGAACTTCATGTCTTTGGGATTTCAAAGCTGGTTTTGCATTTCCCTTAAGCTGGTCTATCTTCCTTTCAGGAACCCTATGGCATGCTCAATCCAAACTTGTGATTTGGAAAGATGATAGTTGAAATCAGTGTTTGCTTGATCATTGGACAAAACATTCCGGCATGCTGGGACAACATGTTTCCCACTAGCATAAGCTGAATTGGCCAGAAGGTATTGATCTTGGTCAAAGTAGATCTCTTGTTTTTGGGAAATCCACATACAATTGAAAACATATGAATTGTGACAAGAACCTGGAAGGCCAGCATGGAGGGATATGAACTTTGTTTTGTTATCACAAACAAGTTGCAGTGCCATGGAGTATCTAAGAAAACAGGCCAATGGCATTTGATCATTTTGTGATCAAAGGTGTTGGAAAAGAAATGAATCAATTTACTTTTTTTCCAATTAATATAGTGGTTGCCATCTAGCTTGGGTTTTTGAATCAAGGGGATGGTGGTTCCATCAACAAAACCAATGCAACCAGGAAATCCTTTGGTCTCCATTACTTGAGATATCTCCTTGTGTTCTTTTTTGGTTGGCCAAGAAGGGACTTAGCAAGAGAAAGATAGGATAGCAACCATGACTCGTTTAGTGTATGAGTCAATGGTTCCATGAAGGACTGAAAATAGATTTTCTAATCAATGAATTGCTTCTCCATTTCCATTTGATCCCAATCAACAAAGAGAAACAGCCAGTTGGATAGCTGGATTGCGTTGAATTTTCTGAGAATTTTTCTGGAAGATGTGGTGGTCTTCAATCATCTTCAAAATTTTCATGAATGAAGGCAATAGAGTTTGGAAAAGTCGCTGGATGCTTAAGTTGGGGAGGAGATGAAGCTTTTGCCTTTCATACGTAGGGTTGTGGAGAGTTTTTCTTCTTGGAACCATGTATTGCTTTTGTAATAGAGCATTCAAAGGCAACCAAGTTGATTCTAAATTGAAGTCTGAATGAGAGTCAAAAACTAACAAAAGTTCAGTCAGCTTTTTTGCACTTTCAACTTGCTGCCAAGAATTTTGATGGGACATGTTGAGAAAGATGGTGATTTGAAGCAATAGAGATGTGAAGCAATAGAGATGTGAAGCAATAGAGATGTGAAGCAATAGAGATGTGAAGTGATGAAGATGTGAAGCAATGGAGATGAGATGTGTGTGATGTGATGGAGATGGGACCAGTATGGATTTGCTGATGTGGATGGGTTTTTTGGATGTGATGGATGCTGGATTGATGATGATGAATAAATGGCGGGTTTAATGGCGGTTTTGATGTTTGAAATCAGCCATTTTCATGAAACCTGTCATTTTGAAATACACCAGTTAGGGGGTATGTGTATGCCAGAAACCCGCCATTTTTAATGCCGGGTTTCCTCAAAGAAAATGGCGGGTTTCTAATGGCGGCTTTGCTAACTCTGATACACCCTAATAACAATTAAATATGAACAAAAATAAACAAAAATAAACAAAAATAAACAAAAATAAACAAAAATAAACAAAAATAAACAAAAATAAACAAAAATAAACAAAAATAAACAAAAATAAACAAAAATAAATAAAAATAAATAAAAATAAATAAAAATAAATAAAAATAAATAAAAATAAATAAAAATAAATAAATATGAACAAAAATAAACAAAAATGAATTGAAATAAATAAAAATAAACAACAAGAAATAAAAAGAAATAAAAAGAAATAAAAAGAGATAAAAAGAAATAAAAAGAAATAAAAAGAAATAAAAAGAAATAAAAAGAAATAAAAAGAAATAAAAAGAAATAAAAAGAAATAAAAAGAAATAAAAAGAAATAAAAAGAAATAAAAAGAAATAAAAAGAAATAAAAAGAAATAAAAAGAAATAAAAAGAAATAAAAAGAAATAAAAAGAAATAAAAAGAAATAAAAAGAAATAAAAAGAAATAAAAAGAAATAAAAAGAAATAAAAAGAAATAAAAAGAAATAAAAAGAAATAAAAAGAAATAAAAAGAAATAAAAAGAAATAAAAAGAAATAAAAAGAAATAAAAAGAAATAAAAAGAAATAAAAAGAAATAAAAAGAAATAAAAAGAAATAAAAAGAAATAAAAAGAAATAAAAAGAAATAAAAAGAAATAAAAAGAAACAAAAAGAAACAAAAAGAAATAAAAAGAAATAAAAAGAAATAAAAATAAGTAAAAAGAAATAAAAAGAAATAAAAAGAAATAAAAAGAAACAAAAAGAAACAAAAAGAAATAAAAAGAAATAAAAAGAAATAAAAAGAAATAAAAAGAAATAAAAAGAAATAAAAAGAAATAAAAAGAAATAAAAAGAAATAAAAAGAAATAAAAAGAAATAAAAAGAAATAAAAAGAAATAAAAAGAAATAAAAAGTAATAAAAAGTAATAAAAAGTAATAAAAAGTAATAAATGTAATAAAAACAAATAAATATTTTCATTTATTATTAACAAAACACCAAAAAATGAAACAACAAATGAAAAAAATGAGTACCAAAAAAGGGAAAAAAGTGAAAAAGGCCTGAAAAAACATGAGCAAGTTCAACTTGCCTAGCACCTGAAAAAATACAAAGTAAAAGTCCCAAAAAAGACAATTTCAACTTGACTAGCCCTAAAGTAAAGTGGCAAAAAAAATACAAGTCTTTTGACCAGCCCTAAAGTAAAAACACCAAAAAAAGCAAGTTCTACTTGTGTTAAGCTGATCCCATCACAAGCTTAACTTGTGTTAAGCTTGTGATGGGATCAGGCCAAAACAATTTGAACTAACTTAAAGTTGATCTTTGAGGTGATCAACCTGACAAGCTGCTTTTTTAGAAATCATGGAACATGGTTTGGAAACTATGGGTGGGATTGGAATCACATCTCCCTTAAGTAAAAGCTGCAAAGAATGGTTATTGTTAACAAAGCAAATGAACATAGGATATGGTTTTTATTTTACTTCCATTTTCATAGGAATATAAGTAGAGCATGAATCCAATAAAATGAAACATAATGGTCTTCCATAAGTATCTGCTATTATTTGACCCATGACAAGCTTTGAAAGCCATTTCAAAGAGGGAATATTTTCATTGATGTGATTGAAATCAAGTCTTTTTTCAATCTTTTCAAAGTCTTTAATGCCACCAAGGATCTTAGAATAGAAAATCTTATTTTTCCTCAATTTTTCAAGCATTTCCTGTCTCACTTGAAACCAACCGTGTTCATCATACCCAAGTGATTTAGCAAAGACTTCAAAACCACAATTTCCATCACCCACGGGATCCCAAACCCCACCCAAGAGCTTATGTAAGTTCTCAGGTATTTGATTGAGGTAATTTACTTCCTAAAATCAAAAAGTAGTTGGCCAAAATTCTAATCTCATTAAAGGAATCACCTCTCACCAAAGATGATATTCTGATTGACTCCTGCATTGCTTCTGCTTTATCCTTCAAAAAGTAATTGGATTCCAATGGCACAAAACCTGATGAAATTTCAGTCTCTTACACTTAACTATGAAATTCAGATGAAGAGCCATTGTTGCACTACAGAAATAATTAACCCATTAGTTCATTAAAACATAAAAATGAACATTTCTCAAAATCAAAGACTTACTATCATTGGTCTTTCTGATCCCCTTTTAAGTTTTTCTTCAGTCTCATCCTCTGAAATATGAGATTCAGATGAAGATCCATCCTTGCACATCAGAAACAATTTTCTCATCAGTTTATTGAACCATAAAAATTAACATTTCTCAATCAAAATAAAAGACTGCTTGCTGTATTTGGTGTCTTGGGTCCCCTTTTAACCCTTTTTTCCTTCTCAATTGCTCTTTCAAAATGCTCAAATTTCAAAACATCACAATGGGTAGTCTTTTAATTTTGGTCAACCGCAGCTTGACCTTAACAGATTTGGCTCAATCCTTGGATTTTCAATCAAAGCAGCTGTATTTTGGAGCATTGAACTCATAATCTACAACCTAAGTTCCTTAGGTTGTTCCCAATACATTGCATTCCACTTTTTCAACATTTGAGTTTCTTCATAAAGTTCTGCATCTGCTTCAAAATGTAAAAAGCAAAAGATTTATCAATTTTTCAATCCAATAATTGATCTGTCAATCCAATTAATTAATCTTTCAATCCAATAATTTATCTCTCAATCCAATAATTGGTACCCTTCAAAAAATACCACTTACTTCATTGGAAGGGTCATAGTCTAACTGCCACTGAGGATGAAAATCCTCAGGCACAACATATCCTCTTGATGCTAGTAATTCACGTAAAATTTGGGAACACATTGTCTTTGAATATGACTTTGAGCACACCTTTCCATCATTATTGGGCTTGAGTTTCTCAAATTTATCCCTAATGAGTTTAATTGCCTCAATTGACAATTTGTAACCCAAAAGTAAAATTTCAGTTGGAAGACCTGTGCCCAACTTTATTCAAAGTTCTTCATGGACCAATTGGATCTGAATTTCAATAGTTCCTTCAAGGTGTTTCCACACATCCAAAATTTTCCCCATAGATCACTCTAGTAATTGTTTGGATGTGGAATGGGCCCCTTCTACCCAAGGCATAGTTTTATTTCCAAAGTCTGGTTATACACAAGTCCAAGCTGTTACAAAAGTCTCTTTTATAGGAAAAATATTCTTTTCCATATACTCAAGTACATCCTCATGGTCTTTCAAGAAACACTGTATACAAGTTTCAAATTAAGCACTCCCAACAGATATCAATAGTAAATAAATTGACTTACTCTGAGTTCTGCATCATTTGCTTCTGCCTCCCCTTTGGTTTTAGATGCCCCATACATGCCCTAAAGAGTCATAAACTTTTTCCAACTTTCATTTTCATTAATGAAGTGCACTTTACAGTTTTCTTGTATATTTTTATATAAGTGCCAAGTACAACACTGTCTGGATGACTCAGGGAAACTTTTTTTAATAGCACAAATAAGAGCTTTTTCACGGTTGTTCACAAAGACTTTTGGAAGCCTCTCAGGATCATAAGCCAACTACTTTAATTCATTCAACACCCAAATGTAAAACTCATATGTTTCTTTGGTTATAAAAACAAAATCCTTTGTAAAAGTCTTTTTGTTGGCAGTCATTCCTACAACATGCAATAGAGGGATTTTGTACCTATTTGTTATATAAGTACAATCCAATACTGCAATATGATGGAATTTTTTGCAAAGTTTTATAGACTCAGGATGAGCCAAGAATAGAGCCTGTAAGTAACCCTCTCCACCAAGTTTTTACCTGGAAACCCACTGGGATTCCTGGATCATTTCCAATAGTGTCCATAACACCTTTCCAATCCAGTTCTTCAAGCTTTACCTTTTGCTTAGTTTTATAGATTTTTCTATTGTCAATGTATTCTCCACCATCAATCTTGCTCAATTTCCTTTCCAGTTGAGCCATATTGAGCCCATCTTTCATTCCTTCCCTAATTAACTGCAATCCTTGACCTGATATTCTCCTCAGTTGAGGATGCACTGAATGACTTTCTGATGGTTGATGATTGTGTAGGCCATTTCTGATGGAGAGAGTCCACATGGGATCTTCTACCTTCCTACTTGCATGTATCATGAATTTACACCCAAACTTTTTATTGTGAGTTTGCCTTTGACATTTGGTAATACAAGGCCCTTCATATACCCCAAATCTGTTGCAAGCCAAATCTACATATTTGTCTTTCCTTGATTTGAAAGTTGTCAATGCTTAGCCATGCATTGCTTCCCATTTCTGACAATAAATCTTGGTGTCTTTCCTAATAGCAAAGGTTCTCACAGGAGGAGGGTCAAGCGGTTCTGGCACCCCTCATTTACATTAGTATTTGTCAAGCCAAATCCAATTCAGTCAAATGACATATGAAATTTGAACCCACCACCTTTAGTCAATTCAACTTGTGATGGAGCAATTTGTTCCTTTTGTGATGGAAAATTTTGTTCCTCAATTTTAAAACTAGAAGAGGATGCAATTTGGGCTTCCAATGTTTTCTTTTCAAACTCCCTATCCAAATCCCTAGATTCCTCCAAAACTTTGTTAAGTAAACTTTTCATTAAGACCTTTAACATAGCCTTGTTTAATCTTGGAGGGCTTGGGCTTGCCACTGATCCCATAAAAAAAATTTGATAGAAATTTAGTATTCCAGGCATTTTCCAATCCAAAA